>CM029918.1:46442500-46462500 GCA_017639245.1 Myiopsitta monachus
TAAGTAAGTAGGAATTTCTGTAGTAGTGACATTAAACTAAATTTAGTAAGAAGTTGCTCCTTCTTATTCAAGTTGACTTGAATATGAAGAAAATACCTTTAGCAATAATAATACTATCTGTAAATTCGAGCAAGAGTGTTGTCTTCTGTAGCGGTAGCTTCAAGCTTCTTTGCATCCAGCGCCATGCTCACTGAGGTTGAGACCATCAACAGAAGAGGGAGAGTGCAGGGGAGCTCTTGTTTACTTGACATCAGCAGATGCTATTGCACTGTGCTGGTTTTGGCTGGGGCAGAGTTAATTTTCTTTATAGTAGCTAGTGTGGGGCTATGTTTTGGACTTGTGCTGGAAACAGTGTGGATAATTCAGGGATGTTTTATAATTTCGGGATGTTTTAGTTATTGCTAAGCTGCTTAAAGTTGAGGCCTTTTCTGCTCCTCACCACCCCACCAGCAAGTGGGTGGGGGTGCATAAGAAGTTGGGAGGGGATACAACAAGGACAACTGACCCTAACTGACCAAAGGGATATTCTATACCATATGGCATATAAAGCTAAGAGAAGGAAAACAAAGGGGACATTTGGAGTTATGTAGTTTGTCTTCCTAAGTAACCATTACCTGTGATGGAGCCCTGCTTTCCCGGAGGTTGCTGAACACCTGCCTGCTGATGGGAAGTAATGAATTAATTTCTTGTTTTGCTTTGCTTGCATGGCTTTTGCTTTACTTATCAAACTGTTTTTATCTCAACCCATAAGTTTTATCACTTCCACTCTTCCAGTTCTCTCCCCCATCCCACTGAGGGAGGGGGAAACAAATAAGTGCAGCTGTGTGGGGCTTAGTTGCTGACTGGCTTTGTACACAACATGCGCAAAGTAGTTTCTTTGTAAGCTCTTCCATGGAGTTAATTGCATGTACTGTACATCATTAAGTATTTTGGTAATAAAATTCTGCTAATAAACCAATAAACATAACTGAAGCGTAGCTTCTGATGGTATTAAAATCAGAAATAAACAATATATCCAAAAGAAGTTTTTATATTTTAGTTGAAAACACTTTATGACAAATGGGCCAAGTTTTGGTGCCGCAATACTGACTTTATTGACACAGCCATTTTTATTCTCTGGTTTAAATGAGGAGAAAGAAGTAGGGTGGTGAGGCACTGGAATGGGTTGCCCAGGGGAGTTATGGGTGGCTCCATCCCTGGCGGTGTTCAAGGCCAGGTTGGACAGAGCCTTGGGTGACATGGTTTAGTGTGAGGTGTTCCTGCCCATGCAGGGGGGTTGCAACAAGATGATCTTAAGGTCCTTTCCAACCCTAACTATTATATGATTCTATTATTCTATGATTTCTAACATAACAAGAATGTTTGAAGGCTTGGTTTTTGAAAACAAGCAAATTTACTTTTACATTTAGGAATTAGATTTTTAATCCTATTTTTGGCATTATCTCAATAAATTATCTGGAGTTTAAAAGATTAAAAAGAATTAAGGATGATGCCCAGTGACCAATAAAAGAAGTCATATACTAATCAACATTTTAAGTCAATGATCTACCTGTATAACCTTTGTCACACACAGGAAGGGAGGGGGAATTTTCCTTTAATCTATAGCCAAAATCTATATATGACCAAATGAAGAGTTTGAGGGTAATACTTTTGCCCATATAAATTAAAATGCATATTTTTGGTGCTAACTTTTATCAATATGTGTTGAATAATTTAAAAATATTACAAATGGCTTGCTGTCACAATTTAGTCCATTAGCATCCCTGTGCAAATATCCTAACTTTTGTGATATTCTAGGGTCCTGCAGTGATTATTATTTCAGGCCACAATGCTGAGAAAAAGAAGTTGTTCTGGAGCAGAATGAACATCTAAGTAACCATCACTTATATACATTGATATTTGAGCAATTGTTATTGTGTTCTGGTATGACTACAGAACACCAAGATAACAGTGGTTTTACAGGAGTCAAATGCTAGTTTCCAACAGGCAGAACTTTTTCTTTGGCAGATCTAATAGCAGGTTACCTCCAAACTGTGCTCATGTACCTTTTTCATATTTTCTTCTTGTCTCTGCATTATGTCAATTGTCCTCATCTTCTGACAGTTTATGTTTAACTCAAGCTCAGGCATCAGTGCTTATAGTGCTTAGGAAGAGTCAGCACCTCAAAGAAAGTCTGTTATGGGTTGATGGATATTCAACCAGCTGGGATGGAACCAGAAAACCTCAAATTTTGAACTCTTTCTTGGATGACGAATCTGCTTCTGTTCTCAACATAGAGATTCATTTATCCCAGGAATTCACATCTCTCCTTTCCCTGCCATTTGTGGCAAGGTGGAAGCAAATGTCTAGCATACACATTCTTTCCCCAGCTGGATTCAGGTATAAAACTTTTTGACAAGAATAGCAGTAAAGGGGCCAAAGCTAGCTCTGAAGATGAACTTAAGGCCCTTGAAATCTGTAGCATGCCAAGATGGCTTTATAATTTTCTTTTGTTTTAATTTAAACTAAAAAAAAAACATAGAAGGATGGGCTGCTGAGATCATCTGTCACACCATCTGTGGTTGCCTAGCAGAATTACTCCAGCCTTGAGCTGGAGGAGCTCCCATTTGCAGCTGAACTGCAGTTGGGGATTTTATTAATACATCTCTCATTTATATAGCACCTTTCACTCTCAAGGATCCCAAAGTACTTGTTAAAGGATAAAGTTGAGAACTGAAGACTGCTAGAAGAGGAGAACTGGGAAAATTCCCTCCCTCCTGGCCAGTGGCTTCAAAACTTTTTACTAAAGAAAACATTTATTGCTGAATTTGTTGTTCACTTTCATTTCTCTGAGTGTGGCTCAATGGGAGGTTGTGACCTTCAGGGCCTTGTGCAGCCATGAGCTGATTTGTTCCTGCTGAGACAATTGTAGATATGCTTGTTTTATTTCTATTGTATGTATGACTGAAGATTCGTAAGCATCAGTTATAAAGCTTTATATATATACATATGTGCACATATTTATATATATTTAGAGTACAGAAAATAACTAGAGGAAGGAATAACTGTGATCAGCTGGCATTCGGGAAAATTAAAAGAAAAAAATAGAGCCATAAGACATGTGGAGTTATTAGCAATTTTCAGTCAAATGGCATTTAAATGCTGCACTGATGCATAACCTGCCCTACTGTTCTGCGAGGTGGGAGGACAGGTGATATGTCAGCTGTGCTATGCCATGTAACTACAGTAGAAGGGCTGAGTTAATGACAGACACAAGAGTCTGGATGAATGTTAACACGCTGCTATTTCCATGCTGAGATGAAGTAGCAGGGCTTGGATTTATCATTAAAAGAGACCCAAGAGGCTCTCACTGAGCCAGCTGCTAGGGCCCTAAAACATATGTCGCACCCTTCAGCTGTTCATCAGTACAAAAGGCTTCCATCTCAAAGCACTTGACCTTGTTAGCCTCAGTGGTGTCAGTGATATTTTCAACAGGGAGACAACAGATCAAGTATGAAGAAGAGAATCTCTTAAGGGGAAGTGTGTGCAGTCCCTGGCAAAATGACTGCAGAAGTGTAGCCTGTAGATAATGGCTGCTATTTCTGTCATTAGTGATTTGTAAAGCTGGTAGGCTGCTCCTGTTTTTCAAACAGTGGTAGATAAATAAAAAAGAAATAGCAAGAAAATAAAAATATGTCAGTCAAATAAATATCAAGTGTCAAATAAATTAGCTCACCAGATTCTGAGATTTCTAAGCCTTCTTCCACACACCCTGCCCTGGTCTTTGTATTTTTACTAACTTTAAGGGAAGTGCAACTTGAGTAAGGACTGCATGGGGAGTTCTGAAACCAGAGAGAATAATTATAAGAATTACAGCAGCAATATCACCCTGACATTTCAGGTAGTATTAAATGATGGTGCTGGTGTGAGAGTGCTTTAGCAGACATGATACCGATGCACAGCACTTAGCAAGGGTACTGCATTCTCTCAGGTGTACATGAGTTAATTCTAGTAGTCCCTTCACACTCTGCATTTCCCAAAAGAACAGTAAAGCAGTGCTAATCAGATTTTTTCCTCAATTGAAGGAGTCACTATTTTCCTTCAAGTCTGATCATTAAGGCCCTCCCCCACTATAATTCTGTGAAGGTATTTTGTACATATGGAATATGTGTGTGTAAAGGTATATTTTTCTAATTTCTCCCTCTGTAAATAAAATGCTATGTTTGTTTTCTAGTCTCATCCATACTCGTACACATATACCCATATAACACTAACCTTTAAATATATCCAGAATGAAACACTCCACATTTTACACATCTGCCCTGGAAGGAGGGAGGTACACAAAGGATACAGAACATGAGAAGAAAAAAAAAGCCATGACAGATGTTAGTTAGGTTGCTTAACGCTGTGCCAGAAGGCACTCAGATACTGTGATGCACAGTCTGAAACCTGCACTGCATATAACATAACTGTGTCAGACCTTCAAAATCATGAGCTTTTATGAAAAGTCTAGAGATTTAAAAATAACTTTTGGTGGGTTGGTTTCGCTTGTCTTTTTGTTGTGGTCTTTTGGGATTGTGTTCCTTACCACTGAAACGATACAAAGTCAGGTGGTTTTTGCACCAGTCTGGAAAAGGAACCATACATAAGTGGGTGCCCTGTAAAGGTTATAGGGCACATACAGCTGCCCTGTTCAGCTCTGAAATAGGGCCTGATTATTGAGGATAATATGCCACCAGTATATATCAAATCCATCCAGGAGAGTGCCAGCTGATGCACAGAGCATCCAATCCCTGAGAGAGCTGCGGGGAGCTTGCTGCTGCTGGGAATTTGGAGACAGGGGATCTCCCCTCCCTGTTACCTGGTGCTCCAGTGCGGAGCTGGTGGGAGGAGGGATGCTTGACCAGGACATCTTCAACTCACAAGAAAGTGAGCTGCAGTGGTTGCTGTGCTGAGCTGCATCTCTCTAGGTTATGGGGGCAAGACATGAATTATCCTCAGGAAAGGATCTGCAGTTTCCAGGTTGGATTTTTAGAGCACAGAGGCTCTAGGATGGGACTTTCAAATGAAGCACTTTGCTTTTACCTGCTTTGGTATATATGCTGTAAGCACCCTTGAGCTGGAGGCGGGCCAGGGCCAGGTGGAGGGGCAAACCTGCAAAGGGGAGGAAGAGCTGCACTGATGCGCTGAACTGCCTGAGCAGAGGGAGAGCATGGCCTCAGCCTTTTTTCCTTGGCTCTTGCATTGTGCATTTCTTGCACACATCTCTCTTCTCGTGAACAAAAAGGGGAATCTGCAGTTACTCAGACCTGTTCAGGTACACATGCATCTATTGTAAGAAAGTGGTTCATCTCATTAGGGACAAAAGAATAGGAGAGGCAGACAGCTGTTCTAACTAGGAACTGCAGATTAAGTTTTTGAGCCCTAGGTTGCTGAAAACTTCTTTCAATTACTTGAACAGAACTGTAGTTCACTACCTTTGAGGATGGTGCTGGAGTTATTTGTGAAGTAATGATGCAGTTTTCATTGTTTCCTAATGCAAAATCGTATTATAATGATACTTGAGAAGAATGTGAACATTACTTTGATAGCTAATGCAGAAAGCAGATACAACAGTTTTTGGTAGGATAATCTAATGTATGGTTGGTTTTTTTTTTTTTTTTTTTTTTTTTTGTTTGTTTTGTTTGTTTGTTTTTTTTTTTTTTTTTTTGCATACAGAAGTGATTTAATGATGTGTGAGATCTGACAAGTAAATCTCCTTAATGGTTCTCACCACAATGAACATTGAAAATAGCTCTTTTTCATACAATACAATATGTATTAGATAACAGCTGGTAACTGATAATATGGAAGGGATCAATTCTGCAGACTGCAAGGCATTTCTCATTAACTGATAAAAGTTGGAAGTATTCAGTGCTTCAGAAGATGTTTCCAGTACCCTCCAGGATGAGTTTGCCAAAGAATTTGGAACTGTAATTTAGTTATTGTTATGTTAACGCCTCAATCTTTTAATGCAAAGTAGCTGCAGAAGGGGGAAAAGTATCTAGAATGAAGATCACTCTATCAGTGATTAAAATACTTTATGGCATCACTGAGAGTACTGTTCAAGAAAGAACATATTGCATCAATAAATTAAAAGAGTACATCAGATATACAAGCTGTAGCAGTAATGTTCTTAAATCTACTATACAGGAGTTTATTTGTTTTTTTTTAAAGAGTATTAGAAAATTCAGGCCACTAAAACCACCTACAGTTGTTGCTTCTGGTAGTAAAGTATACCTTGTTTTGCTGATGGGTTGTGAAATGAAAATATTTATGACCACAAATATATTAAAAATAGTTGTAGAAATCTTGAAATATGGTATCTGTATGAAAGAAAGTCTCAAACCTCAGACCCAATACTGTTTTATATACATTTTTAAGCTAGAAAGACGGAAAGAGGACAGATGAAATAGGGATAAAATTCAAATGATAAGAACATGAGGCTGTACACAGAAACAAATATCTATCTCAAAGCACAGTTAGTTATAATTAAAGCAAGAGATTTTATTCATGTATTAGGGCTGCTTAGGGAAAGGAAGAATGTTGTCAGAAATTATGGGATATTGACAAGCTTCTTCCACTCCTGTCACTGCCCAAGGTCCTGGGTCATCCACACTTCAGGGCATACCCCTGTGGCTGTCCCACTTCTGTCACCTGGGGGATGCAATGAAACTGCAATATGTGTTTAGCAGCTTTGTTAGCAGGTCTTTTATGATTGAAGGCTGGAATAAAATTATTCTTGCCACCTACACATGTCAGTAGAGTTTGCAAGCTTCTCATGTGCTGCCTTTCACAAGCTGTTAAAATGAGAGTATACCAAGGAAAAGAAAACTAAAGGACAAGGGCAGTGATGGGGTGGGTGGTTGCGTTTGCTTTAGATGGCCATGGAAGGCGGGAAGGTAGCACTGCCCACCTGGGTCCCCATACCTGCCTGTCCATGGCAATCTCATGCCGGAAAAAGAAGGCGGGAGGCCAGGGGAGACTGCACCCACAATGGCTATAGGTCTGGCTTGGGAGTGTAAGCATACGCTATTAGGCTTTGTTGTCCCCATTCTGCAGAGCTGCTTTCTGCCAGCTTTGCTGCAGCCCTGCTATCTTAAATTAACCACAGCTGAGTTCTTTGGGCCCTAAAAGTAGAGAAGAGCTTATAATGAATCTTGCTTTGATATGTTTCAAAATATGTGCTTCTGCTAACTCCTTGGCTGAGTAAGAGCATCTGTGCTACACTGTGTTTGCAAGCATACATGGCGCTGTGCCATGTTGTCAGTCCCTCAGATGGCTCAGAGAGAGATAAACTGCTCTTCTCTGAAGAGGGATAAGAAGACCATGCCTCAGTTTGGTGGGAAAATAAATGAAAATGGATATCCTTCACATGTGGCCGCTGTTGGAAGTCCATGAGCCATCACCCAGAGAAAGCACCCTACTGCTGCTGGGTATGCTTTGGCCTTTGTTTTCTTTTGGGTGCTGCATGAGTGGGAAGGAGTAGGGGAAGGATTCTGGGTTTTAGAAACCTGCCTGTGGATGCTTTGAAAGGGAAATCAGTTGAATAGGCTCCTATATCTCTGTTTCCTGGAGTGTACCCAACTGAAGAATAGCACATTGCTTTACCTGTGGGAGAGGAGTGTGTTTAAAGTACCTCTTGGAGATCTTGAATATTAGCCACTGAACATTTCTCTATGTTTTACTTATATAGTCTCTAATAAAAGAATACAAGTGGTGGAGAAAATAGAATTTTTTTTTTATTCTGTTTGAATAAGCCCTCAGTCCATCTTATTTCAACTCATTATAGGATCTTGAATTCCTTGCAGCTACTACAGACACACTTTTACATGTGTTAATGGCTTAATAACAAAACCCCTTACCATGTTTTCTTTTCCTCTTTAGGAAATGTCCCACAGTGTAGGCAGACTGAGATAATACATTGTAGTGCTTAAAAGTGACATATGCTGCATACTCAGTTGCTCATTGTTACTAGATATTTCTCTATGTCCTTATTCTCTATCACAGGAATCGTTGCATGCTTTCCCCTTCCATCTGCCTGACATCATATGCACATTTGAGATGCTTTCATTTTGAAGCAATTTTACTACTGGTTGCTTGGATTCCTTTTGGTCCTTGCTTTTGGTCAGTGGGGCTGCAAGGCTACTGCAATTTCTTCCGAGGGGCAGATGACATGCGAGGACATTACTTAGAGCTGCGAGCACTCTAGGAGCCCTGGCCTTCAGCTATGGCCCCATTTCTTTTATATATATATATATATATATATATATATAAAAACAAAACAAAAAGGAATTTCCTTGGTACATTTTGCCAACTCTGGCATGCCTGTGTGTTAAGGCAGTATTGGCCTTTCCATCACATCCTTGTTGTGATGGAAAGCTATTGCAGTATGAATAGGTTCTGCTGAACTGAACCATTTATACTCATAAATGTGCTAACACAGATGCTTCCTTCTTCATCCTATATGGCACTGTACAAAAGGAACTAGTGGCTTATTCTGTGACTCTCTTCAAATAACTTTCTGCAGGACATTTGGTTTGCTAATGGAATAAAACCTTAAGAGTTAAAACTTTCCTTCATTTTCTCACTCTTAATTCCTGTGTGCATTTTGTCAACCTCCCTATTTTTGTCTTGGCTCCTACATGCTGACACAGCACCAGTTTTCTTGTCTAATTTTATAAACTGTTCAGGCATGCCGTTATTCACTGTTTTCTTTTAATTATGTATTCTTGTTAATCTCTTTATCCTTCCAAAGTTGCAGATTGTGATTGACACGTGGTATTAATTAAGGCATATAATTTATGACATTGGAGCTTGAAATTAATAAGTGACAATACAATTACATGGTTTGCCTAATTGTCCTTCAGTAATATAAAGATTGACACTCACTGGAGCATTCGAAGTTAAAAGCTCTCAAACAGATAGTACAGCTGAATGTAATCACCAGTGAATCTAAAGTAAACAGATTCACTGTGAGGGACAGGCTGTTGGGGAAGTACTTCTGCTGTGGCCTTGTTTTATTAAATAAATGGCTATATGTGTACAGGACAATCTCAGAATTAAATTCAAGGTATATTTTTTTCCATGATTTTTATTTGCAAATAACTTTTCTGCCATATTCATTGGTATTTCCCTTCAAATCTCTATTCCCACCTGGCAAAGTGCCAGTATTTCCAACAATAACACTTGTTCTTGTTGATCCTATTCACATCACTGCAATTTTCTTTATGCCTCTGTATAGCTGTCTGAAGATTGACAACTTACTATGTTATAGGAACACCAAATTGCTCTTTGTTAATAGCATAGATTATGGTCCCGTGATTGCTGAAGAATATGAGAAGTAGTATTTGGGCGAGCATTGTTAGCAGATTTGGGACTTTGAAACTTAATTTCAAATGGCATCTTTGTTTTTAACTGCAAATTTTCCCTTGAGATCAAACTCAGTCTAATTTGGTCCCCTAACTCTGTGCTAATGGCTACAAAATTTTGACTGATTTTGTCAAAAGAAAAATAGAGACACATACTATACGTAGACAAGATATTAAGATTATTCTATTTGAAATCCCTGCAGCTTTTTAAAATGTAAATCCCTAGCTTTGTGTTATTTCAAAGAAAGAGAACTACAGTAAATACCTCAATTTTAGAATTTTAAGGGTTAATTCCTAGAGATAAGAATTATTAAGAATATAAAGACTTCTTCAGTCATAATCTTCTGACAGAATTTTTCATTGTTGGACAAAATACTATTAGTGGAATTATAGTTCACTGCCAAATACCAGAAAAAATTAGTGCAAGGGATGAAAAAATAAAGTGGCTTCCTGAACTATTAACACACCTTGAAATAGAGTGCTTGGAGGCCCTTGCTCCAAAATCCATCTAGATCCAATATCTTGATGAATCTGGACTTAAAAGTTGTGGAAAAAACCCCGCAGATCAAAAGTCTTACTCTGTATATCTGCCTGTTCTGTCATAGTGGTATAGAACAACATATAAATATAGAATCATAGAATAGTTAGGGTTGGAAAGGACCTTGAAATCATCAAGTTCCAACTCCCCTGCCATGGGCAGGGACACCTCACACTAGACCATGTCACCCAAGGCTCTGTGCAACCTGGCCTTGAACACCGCCAGTGATGGAGCATTCACAGCTTTCTTGGGCAACCCATTCCAGTGCCTCACCACCCTCACAGTAAAGAGCTTCTTCCTTTTTTATAACCTGAACTTCCCCTGTTTGAGTTTGACCCCATTATCCCTTGTCCTCTCACTACAGTCCCTCATGAAGAGTGCTTCCCCTGCATCCCTATCGGCCCCCTTCAGATATTGGAAGGCTGCTATGAGGTCTCCACGCAGCCTTTTCTTCTCCAGGCTGAACAGCCCCAACTTTCTCATCCTATCTTCATACAGGAGGTACTCCAGTCCCCTGATCATCCTCGTGGCCCTCCTCAGGTCTTGTTCCAACAGTTCCATGATCTCTTTATGTTGAGGACACCAGAACTGCACATAATCTTCCAAGTGAGGTGTCATGAGAGCAGAGTAGAGGGGCAGGATCAGCTCCTTCGACCTGCTGGTCATGCTCCTTTTGATGCAGCCCAGGATACGGTTGGCTTTCTGGGCTGCGAGTGCACACTGAAGCTGGCTCATGTTAAGTTTCTCATCAACCAATACCCCCAAGTCCTTCTCTGCAGGGCTGTTCTGATTCTCTTCTCTGCCCAACGTGTAGCTGTGCCTGGGATTGCTCTGACCCAGGTGTAGGACCTTGCACTTGGCTTGTTTGAACCTGGGACAGCAAGCTAGTGAGAGAAAGAAAGTGGTGGGACAGGGTTGTACTGTACTTCTCACACTTTTAACTGTAGCTGGTTAACAAGAAGGGTTGAAATTGTAGCTGATTCCATGTCCTTTTAATTGCTGGGCTGCAGCTCCAAGATCACTGGTTTGGCACATTGCAATCTTGTACCACCACAGCTCTGGTCTCCTACGGGAAGGTCCACGCTACCACATCCCATTGATGGGCTAGAAATCTTGCAATGCAAAAAACTGGGCCAGTAGTGCCTCAGCCCCTCAAAAATAGTGCCATGTCCTAAAGCTGTGATTCTCTGAAATAACTTGGATGTGTGGAAAGGCTTGTTTTCCACTAGTTTTGGATTTTGCTGATAAGCAAATGAAAAATGCATCCTTAATAAAAACTGAAAGTCTTCCTCAATCACACACTTTGCTAGCTAAAAAAACTAAATATTATGTTTGATTCAAAAGCCAGTAATATCCACAAGATGTTATGAAACAAGAATATGAAACACCATAACACCATTCTCTGTGGTGGCATTCCTCTGGGATTTTTTTTCTATTATACTTTAGAATGAATTTTAAGAACTTGATTTTCAGAAACCTTTTTCTATATTTTTACGCATTAGTGATTTGTAACAGCACTCAATGAGAGTCCTAATGGCATGATTTGGAAAATCAAAGTCTAAGTTACCAAGTGAGGATGGTATGGAGATAGCAGGGCGTATTGTTAAATTTACTGAGATCTCTGTTCCTGATAATTGTTAAGTACACATGATATGATGCATTGTATGTGTCTGGTGATGTCTTCCAGAGTTCTGGTATGTGGGTCATCACATAATCCACCATATGAATTGACTTTTATGTTTCCAAAACCTCCAATATGTTTATAGTTTATAAAAATCATATATAGGTTTCTGGGTACAGGCTTTATAACTTTCTGAACATATTTTAACAGTGCTGCTGTTTGTTTTTGAAGTCCAGCAGTGGCAACCAAAGGTAAAATGGGAGTATACTGGCAAAGAAGTCATTACAGAGGAAGCATTCTAAAAATGTAGAAGTCCTAGAAATAAAAGCCAACATAGCTTAAACCAAATATCTTAGTGATTTTTGTTGTTGCCATTCTGGTTTTGGGGTGGTGGTGGCATGTCAGAAAAATGAACCCAGTTTAAGTTGCAAAAGAATTTTTAAAAATTCAAGATGCCCTTATATTTATTCATCATATCATTCTGCACCAACAGCCCTTCAGAAAGTAATTGAAGTGTTCAGGGTTTGGACTGGAGACAGGGCACAGTTGAGCTGCCTGTTAATAACACTGCACATCTCAATAAATAATTCTTGATTTCATTGTCGTTTCATTGCAGTGGTTAAGGAAGGGTGACTTGGTTAAAACAAATGCAGATTGATTCCTCAAGCAACATGGTTCAACCTTGGGTGCCTATGCATTATGATCAATAATGTTTACAGTCCTTCTCTGTCCCCTCCTAAAGAATGTGCCTCCAGTTGAAGGGAAAGCGATTCTTTTCTAATGGTGACATTTTATAACTGTGGCAGCCTATTTCTGGGAAGTCTTTTTGTTCATTGTTGGCACAGAAATAAAAATCATCAGACATGCAAGATGTGAATGGTCATGTGCATAGACCCCTTTTTTTTATAATAGAACAGAGATCGATAAAGCTCAGAAGAAGAAGGTAACAGCTGTAAGCAGCCTTGTACGGGGGCTGTAATCCTGATGAATAATGTTGCTGTCATAACAGGAGGGATAATTTAATGCTGACACTTAGCAGCATGATAAATAGCTTGTCAGACATAGGCAGTGACAGAGTCAAGTGAAACTGCCCATGACAAGTTCTGAAATATTAATCTTCTGCTAGACTGTGACTGTGCTGAAGGGGCAGCATCATACAGAAGACTGGGAAGGGAGATGCTCTGTAATACAAACAAACGTACTTTAGGACAAAATGCTTTTACTGTGCAGAGATATTTCCCTTTATAAAGGCTACTATTTCTGTACAGTACTCCAAATATTTGTGCTTTGCAGCAGTATATTTTATATATACTCCAACATAATTTCTCTGAAATATTTCCCATCTTACTGGTAAGAGACTTTTGGGTTTAGAGGGTTTTTTTGAGGAACATTAAATTGAAAAATATTAAATGAAATTAATGAAATTGAATTTTTTATCTTCGCTTTTCTTTCCCAACCCATCTACCCTTCTTCCACAGAGTTTTCCAATTTACCTAGGAACCTTATTGTGAATGTCACATAAGCAATGTGGCAGGGTTTCTTATGCCAAACACCGATTGATTTATGAACTGCTCCTCCATTAGAGATGACCTAGAGTGATGGTGGATGTAGCAGACACTAGATATTTAAACCAGACTATTTGTTTAGGTGTAATTTGCTTAATAAAGTACTATGCTATTTTGATCTGCAGGGAGATGGAGTGGTCCATATGCTACTCTGAGAATTATGTATCAGAGACTTTCACTCCTTTTGAAAACAGTTTTGATTACCAAGCCTCCTTGTGACAGACAAATGTTCTGCCTTCTTTCAAGATCAGGGCTGAAATAAAATCTGAGCAAGCTATGATGGACATGCACTTAATGAAGATAATTCAGGATACAGCAAACCAAGTAGTAAGTTTTGATATATTGTGCATCAACTTAGAGAGGCACATGTGACTGCTGCCACAAAAATATTAGCAATGGTCTGGGGGTAACAGTAGTGAGAAGTATCTTCTAAAGTTTACCAGTTTGCTATAACAGTAATCATATGCCTATGATTATGATTTAAAAGGTGATTGATTCCATTAGAAAGATTCAGGGCTTAATGGTTGCAAATGTGCATTGTCATCTTTAATAGTACTCTAACTTCTGTCTTGAGGAGACTGTAAATTGGGCTGTCAATGAAACATTGGCTCAAGGTCTTACTCATTCATCGATACAGCATGGGTGGATTGAGGCTGCAGCATGTTTGGCTCCACAGCCAGCACAGTACACAAGAGTCTCTGTATATATCTGACAACATATTGCCTTATTAACATTGAAGAAAGGTACCTGAACAAGGTCTGAAGTGACTGAAGGAATGCGAGTGTTTTCAGCAGTTTCGTTCTCTAACACGTGCACTGGTCGAAGTGCCAAGTTGCGCTGCGCTGAAATCCCAAAGGAGACATGTACAGTTATGTGAAAGACTACCAGTAGTTTTTTGTTAAAAGGCAAGGAGAAGCCTGCAGGGAGTTGAATTATAGTTCTTAGTATAAGTACTGTTTCTTCAAGTTCAAAGAAGTACGATGAATACAGATTACATGAAAGCGGACTTCAGAGCAAATCAAATGAAATGGGATTCTACCTTGAAGTCAAAGGACCCAGGCTACTTCACCCCTGTTTGGGAAGACAGGAGATTATGATCTGATTCTAAAAGCAGTTCAGTATGCTTTCTTCAACAACATTAAGATTTGAATAGGTTTCATTTATTAATGGCTTTAATGGAGAAAATACTAAATGTGTTGCTGAAGCTCTAAATAGCAGCGTCAGTAGGCTACCGAACGTGAAATATTATTAGGACTTGTCTTCTAAAGTGAATCAACCAGTTGTTTCTGAAGTGGCATGCACAATGGATGGGCCAGGCCTGAGATACTGTAGGTTAGAAAACCAGAATTGTTTGACCCATTTTCAATGGGAAGTGACTTACAGCTTTCAGAGTTCGAGATATATAGCTCTTTTGGTACCTATATTTTTTCAAAGTGGTGTATACATTATGTATGTGTAATATCCTGATCATTTTGTGCCTTAGAGTCTGACTTGGCCTGTTTGTGTTGATAGGTAGTTAGCTTATCTAGATGAAATATATTCTGAAACTTTCACAGCAGGATATTTGCACTAGTCTTTTATGCAATTACTGTTGTCTTCAGTGGTGACAAGGTGGACTGTTTTGGAGTCAGCTTCAGTATTAAGAGGAAGTTACTTATACTCACCAATTACTGTTATAAACAGTGTAATGTGACTTCTTATTCTTGATTTTTAAAGATAATGTTTTTTCTGTTTAAATGCACACAAACTTAGAAAATATGTTCAGTAAGAAAATTTATTTCATGATCTTAAGAGAAACTTAAAATTTTACCCAAAAAGATTGATTTAGCTTTTTATTCTTATGAATGATCAGGTTTTGTCTATGTAATGCATATGTACCATAGTAATTCAGTTGATGTTTTCTGTCATCTTTTTATATAATACTTTAATCTAAACTTTGCTGTGTTGAGTTTTAGTATTTCTACTCATTCTCCATATATTTCTGTTTTGGTGTTAGTGCTTCATGAATACTTTAAAAGTGCACATCAAGAAAAGATGTTTGGCAAACAAATTTTGAGCAGAGAGATACAGAAATTTCATTCTTTGGCCAGGTGTAGAAGACAATATCAGCTGACTTTACACAGAGTTTTTAATGTTGTGTCTTAGACAGTCATGAGTTGCAGAAGACAAAATGCTGGCAGAAAATATTGAGCTAAGCTTAAAGCTAATGAAATTGAGAATTGATAATGTTTGTCTGTAGTTTTATAATTTCTTTGTAAATCTGAATTATTCTTTCATGGTAATAAGTATTTAGCATAATCATTTATAAGACTGAAATCCAATCTGCTCTCTTTTTAATTATTAAATGTATTTAAAGTAAAAAAAAATAAATCCAACCAGTTAATTTTTTTCCAGAAAACCTGCTGTTAAGAATCCCTGTTCAGTTTGCTAAAATATAGTAACAAACCACTTTGAAATCAGGTGGCAGAAACTATTCATATTCTTCTGAAAGAAAAGGAGGGGTAAATTAGCAGAGTAACTAGAGGAAGTTCCTGAGTGACAACATAGCGATGAATCTTCATATACCAAATCTAGGACAATTTTTCATGTTGTGTTATCATAGCAGAGAGTTTTACTTGCTATCTCATTCCCAGCTAGCCACTGAAATCTCTCTGCTCTTCTCCAACAAAACGGATTGTTTTGCCAGAAACATTGAAGTGGTTTTATTGTGCACAGAAAAAAAAAAAAGGATGGGGAGCTAAAAGGCCACAGATTAGCATATTCATGTAGTATGTGAATTTCTTCTTTGCTTTAGTTATCAGAGTGTAGGGAATAGTTGTTGCCTTATGACCAATGATGAACCAGTACTTTGTGTTTCATTTTGACCAATATTTTCATCTTTAACACAAGAAATATCTCAGATGAAAGTTTTTCAAAACCAACATGTTTCTGTGAAGGGGCCTGGGTTTTAGGAGGAGAGCTCCTCAATAGCTCAGTTAAGCAGGAAATAAGCAATTACATGTTATGCGTATTTAATAAAGCATTTTTTTTTCAGCTTTTTTTATCTACCAAGCTATTCCCTATAATGTTAAAAACAGATTTCTTGAAACTTGATGGAATTAAAGGGAAGGGAAATTGATATAATGAAATAAGAATTTTAATGATACCTAACAAAATCGCCACAGTGATGGCATTTCAAAAGGTACAAAAAGTGAACACTTTTCAAACACAGAAAATTTACCAATAATTGCATCCATGTTAGGGGTGTATGCTGTTTCAGCTGAAGTCTGTGTAGACTGGCATAGCTGCCTACAGGACAGATATTGTGCATAGGCAAAACCCTCAGGAACATTATTTCCTGCACAATATTTTTCTCTTGTTTTCTTAGAGACTTATATGCACAAAAGAATTGGTGTTGTCCAGTACTAACTCTTACTGGGCAATCTGCACAGTCCCTGAGGGATCCTAGCATCCTGGAGTTCTTGTTGAATTCTCACTGTTAATTTGGGACTATATTTTCTCATTGTTCTATCAAACTCTGTAGCAAGGGATAGGACAAGAGGAAATGGCCTCAAGTTGCACCAGGGAAGGTTTAACTTGGATATTGGGAAAAATTTCTTCACCAAAAGGGTTGTCAAACATTGGAAGAGGCTGCCCAGAGGAGCAGTTGAGTTACCATACATAGAGGTATTTAAAAGACATGCAGATGTGACACCTATGGATATTGGTTAGTGGTGGACTTGGCAGCAACAGGTTAATGGTTAGACTCAATGATCTTGAAGGCCTTTTCCACTATGAATGATTCTATGATTCAATGATAATTTGCGTGGCTGTTTGACACTTGTGTGTACAGGATCCCTCACTATTACAGGCATCACTTTCTTATGTTGTCTCAGTTGCTCCTACACTGCTCTCTGAGCACTTCTGATTTGTTGAATGTTGCAAGGTAGAGCCAGAGTCATCAGAAATAGAGGTGGAGTCATATAAGGATGTTAATCCCTGTGCTCAAAAGTAGGATTAAAGAAAGCCATCTAATTGGTTCATAATGACAGGCAACATGGAGACCTCACCGGACCTCAGCTAATCTATGCCAATGCTTCATGGTTCCTGTTAATGTGGTTTTCTTATCCTTCTCATTTTAAGAAGAGGAAGATATGTGTTTTTCTAAGGAGACACACTGGTGTAACTGCAGGTAGTAAATGGCTGTAACTATATTGAACATCGTGCTGATTTTGGCTTCATAGTAGCTCTTGGGTATGTTTTGGATTTGTGATGAAATAATGTTGATAATTCAGAGATGTTTTTGTTATTACTGAGCAGTGCTCACACAGAGTCAAGGCCTTTTCTGCTCCTCATACCACCTGCACCAGTGAGTAGGCTTGGGGTGCACAAGGAGTTGGGAGGGAACACAGCCAGGACAGCTGACCCCAACTGGGATATTCCATACCAAATGGCATCATGCTCAGCAATAAAAAACTGAGGGAAGAAGAAGGAAGGGGGGTTATTCAGCGTGATGGTGTTTTGTCTTCCCAAGTAGCGTGATGGAGGCCTACTTTCCTGGAGATGGCTGAACATCTGCTTGCCAATGGGAAGTGGTGAATGAATTCCTCGGTTTTGCTTTGCCTGTGGGCATGGCTTTTGGTTTACCTATTAAACTGTCTTTATCTCAACCCATGAGGTTTTTTCTCTTCTAATTCTCTCCCCCAACCCACTGTGAGTAAGTAAGTGAGTGGCTGTGTGGTGCTCAGTTGCTGGATGGGGTTGAGCCATGAGAAATGTAAGCAAGTATACTCACAGTTGTGGGAAGACTGCATTTGCAGTACAACTGCTGTTTACAGAGCAAAAGGTGATACATAAGGTCTGGTAGCACCAAACATTTTTTGTTGGTGTTGGTTTTTGTTTTCTTGTTTTGAAACTTACTTACATGCTGTCTTATTGAATTGGGCAAATTAGATAAAAGCGACTCTTATTAAATATTCAAAATAAGCATTTGGACCTAAAGATTTCTTGATTTAGTAGTAATACACTATTCCATCTAAGGTAGGTGCTTAAAGGAAGAAGCTATCAAACACATTGTGCTTATCTGTGTGATGACTCCATAGTTTATATGATAGTTGTCACATGAAGACTAACAAGAGGGTGTCTTTAAACAACAAAAAAATAATTGCTTCTATATCCATTCTGTCTAGTATTGATTCTGTTAGAAACTTATCAATAATTACAAGTCATTTATTTTATAAAAAAAGTTAAAAAAAAAAGGCAAGAAATTTTGAATTAGAAAGACTACAGGAAAAATCTATTCATTAATACAGAAGAATTGCCATGTTTTACATTTAAATATTGTGAAAAACTTTTTCTATGAATGCTGGGATCGGTGCCATCTGGTCTCTTGGAACATCCAGCTGAGAATACTGTGTGCTTCTTGTCAAAACTTCACATTTATTAACTAATTTTTTTTCTAAAGTCCATTTTGCCAACATTATGGTATTTTCCAGTGTATGAAAGCCATCAGTGTATCCCTTTTAGCATTACTGTATGGCTATTCTAATGGTAGTGGTAGTTTTGCTTAGTAGTGCTATCTGTGTGTACTGTGGTATGTGATGGGGAATAGATGTGTAATATTCTGGAACTATACAGCTGTCAACTTCCTTGGCTTTTTGTTTTTTTTTGTTTAAACAACTTTTGATTAAATGAAATGCCATTAGGAACATTTTTGCTGGGCTTTTGCTTTTTTTGTAAGAGTTGATATGTTTGTTAGCAATTTCTTTCCTTGGCCTCCCTCTCAAATGATGGCTTCAGAAAAGTATGTACTACGGCATTTTGTAAATCAGGAAATAAATAATGAAATTGAGTAGAGGTATTTAATTGGGGTGAGCCACACCTGTTACCGATCTACTTCTCAGCTTTGCATTAAAATGTTAATTGAGCACAGCTGCAGGATGGGCCCAATCCTCTTGGTTTGGAGTATCCTTGATGCTAATGTGAATTAGTACAGTTAACCTAGGCGGCAGAACTGATGTTCCCATCTATACACCTGGCTTCTTGCTCTAGCACTGATTAGGATAGCAGGACTTTTATTATAATGCCAGTGGTACAATTTTTATAAATTTAGGTTTACTTATATTCATCTGTGTGTACAGTTTTAATTTTTTTTTTCCAGTACATGAGCATGATAAAACCATAAACTGCAGATTTCAGGGTTTAAAAAATGAGCATAAATATACTGAGGTTCAGCAAGAATTGAGCTAACATGATAGAAAGTGTACACTTACTCCCATAAACTCCATACCTATCAGTCTCCTACTTTCCTTCTCTTTCTCCATCCCACTTGTTAGGAGACTTTTGGGAAAGAGTTGGACCACTTAATCAGCCACTAAGGAAAGGAAAGAGCCCCCTAGCAGCCTTTGCTCAAATGGCTAAACTCTTTCATATTGCCTGGACCGTCCTCTTCATCCTGATGATCTTAAAGGTCTTTTCCAACCTAGCTGTTTCTATGATTCTATCTCAGCTGAAGGCTGCTCCTTCTCTGGACAAGAAACCCCTTGTGTCCCTTGCTGCTTGCTCCCCTCCACCCACTTGCCCCAGACACTGAACAATCTGCTGTCCCAGAAACTGCCCCTGGAAAGGGGGTCACAAAGCAACAGCCTATTCAATATTTATGTTGAGGGAAATGTAATTTATAAAGCATTGTAAAAAAACACCCCAGTAATAAGTATGCAAAGACATAGCACATAAAGTACACAAATCTAACTTAATTTTTGCATGTATGATTTTGCTGTTTAAATATAAAACTAAACAACATTTGTGATGGACTGACTTATAAAATAGCAGCTATGTGTGTGTGCATTTGTTTCTCCCTCCCACCCTGCTTCTCTTAAGTGAAATTGCAGCTGGTGTGGACGTTGTCT
>CM029918.1:46467500-46500000 GCA_017639245.1 Myiopsitta monachus
AACTATTTGGCAGTATATTAATAACAAACAATTTGAGAGGTTTTGGTTTTTTTTTTTTTTTTGTCTCTTTCATTTCATGTCTTTAGTTCCACATTCTGGTCAATACTGAAGAAGTGGTTTTATTCTAAAAGAGGAAAGAAAAATCTTGTTAATGCGAAGCTTAGAGTCAAGTGTTCAGAGTAATTCCCTGTTTTAAAAGAAGGAATGTTCTTTGTGATGACAATTCTGGAAAGGCCCCTGTAAGATACTGCTGCACTTACAACTGCTATTCTTCTCTGGCCTATTTACCTTCCATAAATTTATTTTACATGCTTTACTGGCATGATAACTGAACAAAAGTCTTGTTACAGATCTTTAACTTTTGCAACTTTGCTTGCCCCAATTCTGTGCTCTTCTTGTAGGATCTCCTTTCTGATATTATGCATACATACACAATGTGGAAAAAGAAGTGATTTTATAGACCCTAAGTTTTTCATTTAAGACATCCATATCATATGAACAAAATTTTCATTTGCCTGGTTTCTTATATGCTAAAGCATATAAGAATAGATGTCTTAGTCGATATTGCAGCTATCTCCTTTTCCCTGTACACCTGTGCAGAGACAACTTCTCTGAAGATGATATAAAAATCTTAATCTTCATCTAAGGGACAGATTTTAGCATTTGTGACAATGGCTGGCTGGATGGCCTTGATTCTGCAAAATTGCGATGCCTATTGAACAATGCTTTCTCCTCAGACAGCTGCCTCCACCTGCAAGCCGGGTAACAAGCAGTAATGTTCTTCATCACATATGTTTGCTTCCTCTCTAGAGATAACTTTACTGCCTTTATCCCCAATACTTGTTGCATAGTCTCTTGTGATGGCTTCTGGGAGTCTGTCTACCTCAAGTAAAAATACTGTTAAAGCACAAGCACAAGCTGACTTGTGGTGGTGAGATGTGTTCTTGATTGATGGCTAGTTCTACCTTGCACCTATGTGAAGGCTTTTATCCAGTTCCTGTGCTTCCCTTGCACTTCTGATGAGAGGACTCTGAAGAGTCATAGTGAAGATTCTCTGAAGTGCCAAGGAGTTGCTGTGTGCAAGGGGAGTATTTTTGTCTGTTATGGAAACCAGGATTACCATATTTGAGTCTCTGGGAAGACTTGCTTAATGGTAGTGAAGTGATCTGGAAACCTCGGTGCCCCACGAGGTTGACATACATGCCTATAGGAGGTACGGTCATTTGGAATTCCAGGAGAGGGGAATTCTATCTACTGGTGGATCTATTATGTACATCTCCTCTATATAGCTATCTTGGAGTAAACTTTTACATTGCTGCTGAGGTGTGCAGTTGCAACTGAAAGATGAATACCAAGATGTGATAGAAAAGCCCGAAGCTATGAAAAAGCCACACACTGAGAATTCTACTCAAACTTTTAGATAGAAGAAAGACAACTTGCACTTCTCTGAGCTGTAGTCTGCCTGAATTTTCTTGTGGGCCAGTACTAATTGCAGTTGTAATGCAATGGAAAGTTGATTTCTGGAAAAAGGAATACATATTAATATGTATTACAACATCTGTTGTAAGTTGTGTGCTACAGAATCAAGTAGTCTTGATACAGCAGGCTATTTTGAGCTATTTCTTCTGCAGTAATCATCATGGATTTCCTTGGGGGCTTCAGAACTGATGGCGTGGTATAGTGTATGCATGGTGATAGAAAGGTGGAAAATTTATATAAAAAAAGGATATTTAAGCATCAGACTTGAACCTCACAAAAATAGAAAATTTTTCCTGCCATCTTATGCAATTCTTGAGGATCAGTGAGAGCCTGAGAGAAAGAAAAGATAATGGTTTGATCTATATGTTCTTTATACTATTCATCTAAATACCCTGGATGGGGTTCTCTGTGTTCTGAGAAGTCCTAAAACAAATTACCATGTGGTATTGTTTCACACATAAAAATATTCTGCCAATGAAGCAAACCAAACTGTAAATTGCAAAATAGAGAATAAACCCATAATTACTGCTTTCATTTATTCATACCATATTAATGCAATATAATTATCTGGCAGGCAGGATTTTATGAATACTCAACAGAAAGCTACCGAATGGTGGTTCTAATGAACACATAAAAACTAACACTTTGAAGCAGTAAATCACATTTTGTTACTTTTAAAGTGACAAAGAGTTTTTAACTTTATAGTTGGAAAGAATGTGCTTTGGCACCCTACAAAAGGCTCTTCTGACTACTAGTGTTGGGAAATATTTCAAAACGGGCAGAAGTGAATATGGGATACCATAGGAACTGTTATGTAGTTTTGCAGTGTGTGAAGTGGTAGTGGTTGTTTTCCCAAGTAACTATAACATGCAATGGAGCCCTCCTTTCTTAGAGATGGCTGAACACTTGCCTGCTGAGCGGAACTTGTGAATTAATTCCTTGTTTTGTTTTGCTTGTACACACAGCTTTTAAGTTCCCTATTAAGTGTTTTTTATCTTAACCCATGAGTTTTCTCACGTTTACTCTTCCAGTTCTCTCCCTCAACCCACTGAGGTGGATGTGAGCAAGTGGCTGTGTGATGCTTAGTTGCTGGCTGTGGTTAAACCATCATGTCTATTTAAAAAAAAACAAAACACCACCACCTGAGATAACCTGTGATGCAGTGTTATGAAAGAAATGTTTTACTAGTTGTTGCCTCTTTTACAAAGCCCTAAAACACCTTTTAGAGTATGCAATATGAAGTTAAGCCACAACCATAATTGGCAGAGTTAATTTTAAAAAGCATACAAAATGAGGAAGAAGGCAATGAATACATGTTTAAAGGCATGCATAACTAACTTCTCCAGGAGTTTCTTCTTTACCTATGTTGTCCCATGTGCAAACTGTCAAATGACCTGATCTAGTGAAGATCATATTACATGTATCCTATTTCATCATGAGAATTGATGCTAATAATTGATGATAATAATCAGAAGATTGATTATTAGGCTAAAGATTTCTTGTTTGGTTGGTTGGTTTTTCTTTTTAATGTTCTTTCTCCTCATCCTTTGGGGGAAAGTTCTACTTTCAAAACAATCTTGATTCTGAATTATTTCTGTGTATCCCAGGGCTTTCTGGGGTAAGAAATGACAGAGAAAAACATGCAATGCTTGCACATTGGGCTACTGGTGACTTGACTGTGACCTCCTGCACTGTAGCCTTGTATGGATGTTGCATCAAATCCAAAGATGGAGGGAAAATCTGTTATTTTTAATCTTCAAATTTTCAAGATAAACTATGGGGGGGGAGAAAAATATTGGCACTCAAACCCTTCATTGACAGTGAAAGATCTTGGTTTTGTTTTTTTTTCCCTATAACTGAATTTACTAACCAGTGTTAAATATTTAGCACCTTGGGGAAAAGAAACCCAAAACAAACCCCTGGGAGAGTATGGTAGAATCTAATGATCTTTAAATAAGAATTGTAAGTCAGAAGTGTACAACAAGATGCAAAACAATATGGTTAATTGTCTCTGTAATAGAACAGAAATTATCTTCTGTAAAACTGCACTAATATAAGCTAAAGCCATTTTCTGTTAGAGAGCTGCCATGCACTAGAAAGGTCAGGAAGCTATTTTCCTCAAGTCTCAGCCTATAACACTGGTGCAAGTGTAACATACCTAAATAAACATCCACAGTAATTTTTGCATAAATGTAGAGCGACTTGAGAATTGACATGCAATTATTTAGCATTTGTGGGGGAAGGAGGTGGTTTATTTGGCATGTCAAGGACGGACTCCCTTGAGGGACATACTCTGCTAACTGAAATGTCTAAATTTTTACAATATATTGGTATGGCAGCAGCATTAGACAGGTAGCTGTTATAACCATCACACATGCAATTTCTGCCAAGTCTTGAACTATTGCTCAGCATCAATTTTGGGAGTCTTTGGGTTATGATTATTGAAGGTAAAGTTTCATAATTAGCAAAGAAAAAATGCACTTAATTAAGGTAATTGACTAGGCAGTGCTGTGAATTTAGTATGCCTGGAGTTAAGGGGTTAACTGTACCTGAAAATGTAGTTTTACAAGGCCTAGGGTGCTAATATTTATCAGTAACGTACTAGAGAACAAGTGGAAAAAAATAGCGCTTTTTTTTTTCTTGATGCTAGCTTCCCGAGTCCTCCTTGCATTATGTTAAATGGCTTGTTCAAATCCTAGACACTGCTGGAAACTGTTAAGAAATGTGCAGTGGCTGTTTGAACCAGGCCCTTCAAAACAGCAAAGATTTGCAAGACAGAGGTCCTGATTCCCCAGGCCAGTCAATGACATTTGGATAAAGCTATTCTGCTTCAGGCTGTGGAGGTCAAAATCAATTTTTGCTCTATCACCAATAGATTTGTTTGAAACTGCGTTTATATCTGTACTCCAAATCTGACTGTTTGTCATTAATCAGAACTCCCCAGTGTCAGTTTGGTTGGAAGATGGCAGAATCCCAAGTCTGGTTGTGAGGCTGTGGAAGATGGAAATGAAAATACTGAACCAATAGTGTCTTCATCAGAGCTGTAATCAAGGGAGTGTGAGGGTGAGTGATGCTATGATGCAAGTGCTGCGCCCTGCCCTTTTTCAGGAGCAAGGGGTAAGCAGGATCTTGCTCTTATTCACAGGCATTCTGTTAACCTAAGAAGTACACCTGGTTTACCAAGTTTAAATTTATTTACATTTAATCTCATATTCATTTGATCAGTTATTTAAGTTTAAGCTCATGTTCATTTGGTCCAGACCTCACATAGGGGCCTGCCCTAAGGGAGTATCATGTGCTGCTGTAGTTGTTAAAAACTGGGAATGTGGGCTACTGTGGCCAGCAGAGGATGTGGCACATTGTGGTTGTGGTTTTTTTCTGCTTTCCCTGTTCTGTCTTGGCTGGAGACTTGTGACTCCTTACATTACTCACATCAGCGTAAGAGGGAGCTTCCTCTTCCCAGAAGCCTAGCCTAGACTTTGCTATCTTTATCCTGGACGATGTTCAAGTGAAGGTTAAAAGGGCAATAGAATAAGAAAGAATCCAAGCTCTTGTGTCAGTTTCTAGCTGTAACAGACTTGGCAGTGTTAAAGCTCCCTAGACCCTCTTAGGGCTGGTCTTTAGACCACTGGAGTAAGGCTGCATGACTAGCTATGTTCATAGACACTTAAGAAACGTGAGACCGAAATCCTGAACTCCTTATCTATCAACTAGGGATGTATATTGTAAACTAGAATAGAAATAACTAAAAAAGTAATAAACTAATATAACCCTCTTCTGTGATCTAGTAATAGTGCTCTTAGTTGTTTTCTGTCTACACAAATACATCTTGCTGGAGAAAACTAAGTGTAGCAACAGCATGATTATGTTTGATATTTGTTATTTTATTGCAGATTCCTTTCTTACGTGATGAATTTGCCCCGTCTAGAAGTTCATATTTCTTTACATCCAATGATAACTAAAGAACAAAATCCTACCTAAGCTATATGTATCTGAAATTTGTATGTACCTGTGTGGAGCCTTTACCCCATGTGTACTTTTAGGATTTTTTTGTTACTTTTTTCTTTTTTAATATTATTTTTATTTTTAGTTTAATGGTGGCAAGCCATTAATTGCTTTACAATGACTGTGTAATTGTTAAAGCTCCAAGAAGAACATTAGTGTCTTGCGGAAAGCATGAAGCATAAGGTCACTTTACAAAGCTTGTTAAACTTTCCCCTGGTTCTTGCTTCTGTTCAGGCTAATGTCTTTCCAATTCAAAATAGTTTCTCCTTGGAACAGCTACTTTCACCTGGAGACAATTTCAATCCTCTGGTCACAGTTTCTGATGCAATAGCTACTTTCTACTCTGCTACAGCATCTCCTTGAAATTCTGTTTCTGTTCTTGCAGCTTATGTCAAAAACTAATCTGCTTTACAAACTGGCAAATTTATTAAGTAACTCAACAAAAGATATTTGTATCTGTATCATCATAATTTTGTCCTCCAGCTGTGTGTTTATGGATGTATTTTGGTTTGTATTTCTGCACAATTTGTGCTGAGAGCAACAGTCTTGGAAAATGGTTGGTGTTACAGGCAAGCATGACAATACAGTGTTTTTCTGGGAACTCTTGCATCTCCTGTCCTCTGTAATAAATTTGAAGGAGATCAATTTCCTCTCTGCTATTTTTATTCTTGTTTTTTTTTTTTTTGACTTGCAGTTGGCGATATGTTTTATTTCAACAAGTTTTAGTAGTTCATCAATTGTCTCTATAGTTTTTACCAGCTCTGGATATATCTACTATTTTATCCAAAGACCTATAAATTACTTACTGTACTGTTCTGAACCAATTTGCAGCTGCAGTGAAATACTTTGATCTTTCACAGAAATAATTGAGAAAATAATTGAGAAAAATTCTGTGAAATTTTCTGATCTCTTTCTTAATCATGTTTGCAGTACAATTTCTGATCATCTCACCTAGGGATTGGCAAAGGGGAAATTTATTTTCCTAAAGCAAGTTTTTCTGTGGATGCACTCTACTAGTCAGAATGACCTAGTTTAGTGGTTTGAAGTCTTTGTTTATCCTTTCTTGAAGATTGGTCTGACATCCCAGATTTTGTTCAGCCTAGTTTATCTGTAGGGCTCCTGCTAGATGATGGGCTTGATGAGAACTGCTATGAGATGAAGGGATTCTGCCCATTCAGAAGATAGAATCTCTGCTACTTATTCTGGTCATAGGTGGTCTCTGATCCAGTACAGCATTGCTTGGAACTGCTGAGTATAGTTGCCCAAATAAGGTCTGCTGGCTACAGGTGCCCTTAACTTTCTTCTCCTACAAAGTAAATCCACTTCCCAGGCTAAGTGGGTGTTGCTTGCCTGTTCCAAAATCGGCTGCCCTGTAACTGACTATAAAGAGTGTGGTAGCTGCAGGCCAGAGGGCTGCAGGAAGGAAGGAAGTATTCACAACCTTGCAGGTTTCTGCTCAGCTGTTCTATCTATGGCAGCCCCTGCCAGAAGGGGGAATGATGCTCAGGGTGATGCAGAAGGTGGCAAATCCTCCCTTTGCAGCATCAAGAGACACTGGCATTTTCTGATGCTAGGCTGGCTTTATTATCAGGTTTTGTTTCTTATTCCTGGTTTATATTTGGGATTCATAAGGTGAGAAAGATCTCAGTGGTGAGTAGGTTCTGTCAGAATATAACATAAAAGGCAGTAAGTCTTCATGTGACAGTATAATGGAAGGTGCCTATCTTTCTTCCAGAAGAAATTGCATAGGTTTGAAATATTATATGGGTATGGATTTGTTTGTTTCCCATCCATGCTATTTTTATTTCTTGAGCTTTCTCAGGACTTTCTCTCATCTGTGACTTTACAAGGACTGTGCCGATCTGAAATATTGTTGCAAAGTCTGAGTGCTCTTCCTTCCCAACCTTGATGTTTTATCCAAGATTTAAAAGTTTAGGTTTTCTTCCTCCTTCATCTGCTGAGACAGAAGTTTCTCCATTGACTGGTAACTAAGAAACAGTGCTCATTGCTCATTACACTGACTGATGGTGTTACTGTATTGGTCTTGTGTAGTTTTTTTTAATTTAAATTATATCCTTCACTGTTTTTAATTCTGAATTAGGGGGTTGGAATTTCTCACAGGCTTCATGTTCACAGAAGCACTCAGAGAACTTATTTTTAATTGGCACAAGAGCTGAGGCATGATGTTAGGAAAGAATAAAACTTTATTTCTAACACTAAAAAGTTAATGTTCTCAAAAATCTCTTTGCTACAAAACTTAAACTGAAAGTTCTTCTGCTGATTGAGATGACTTTATTGAGTGGAAAAAAATTGATCAATCATATTTGACTTTTTAAATGAAGGTTGTATTGGCAACTCCTCCTTAATTGTCTGATTTAAATACCACTCACTCCACCCTTGCTTTATTCCCTTTTTAATCCTCTATGGAATGACATCTGTAACCACAAATGAAGTGTGTAAACTAAACTTTAGCTAATGCCTTTTTCTTCCTGGAAATATGTTAACCACAGTTCACTAATTTGTAAGCTATTATACATCCATTTTACTTCTTGTTCTACTAAGTGTGTTTCTTACTCACAGATTGAAGCCTTCTTTCTTGTAGGATTGAGTCTGCCATTAGTGTATTCAACTTGGCTAAATGAGCTATGGAATAAAGTCTCTTAAGATCCACTTTATTTCAGTGATCAAGTAAAGTATTAATAAAAATTTTTCACAAGTCTTGTAAACTCTTATGATCTTTTTTCCTGTAAAAGTTGAGTTGACCAAAACCAACTGTGTGTTGGAATTGTTATTCAGGTTAATTTTAAGGTCAAAAATATTAGATATTTTCAGTGTAGAAAGCAATCTTTAAAAGCAAAGGTGGAATTGTCATGAATATTGCAGAATGTAACTGTAATGATAAATCTGATGAACAAATACTTTCTTATGCTCACAGCATATACTTATGACTGGCCTTTAAAGGCTTATCTATGATCATTTACCTATTTAGTGGTAGTAAAGAAAAGGAACTATATTTCCTCTAAATTAAGGAACAGGACAATTGGCAACTCCAGATCTAAATACTGTACTTACATATTACACTGTTGGCATGCCAACACAAAGCTATTGGGGTTTTTTGGACTGGCTGAGATTATATAATTCTGCATTTTATTCTAGGCAGACCCATTTCTCTGACTGTATGAGCAGCTAACATTTGGAGCTGAAGCCCAAGATTAGGAGCAGGACTAGGCACCAGAACTAGGTGCATCATACTGTACACAAATCTGGTGCTTTTAACTTTTCTGCAAGATGAGGCATCCTGTCACTCAAGATGTCATGGAAGCTGCTTTCTAACCACCTGAATGAATCTCTGACTTGCTCATAACCTCACCCTCCATGCTCGCCCTCCTTTTTCATCAGTCTTATAACCTGCATTTCAGAATTTTCTTCAGGCAAACTGTTTTGCAAATTTATCGCTGTGGAGAAGACCTCAACCTCATATTCCAGAGGAACAGAAAGTTAGCTTTAAAATAATAAATAAACACCCAGTTCTAATTTGCACCCCTTCCAAGGCCACATTCAAGTTTTCAAGTTCTTATAGTTTATTGACCTCTGAAAGCAGCTTCAGCCATTTAGCTTAAGTATCTCCAATAGAACATTATGTATTTGCCTTGTCCAGTTGTTCAGGTTGATATGCAGTAGAAACATCTTGTTCTCAGTATGCTTTTTCTGCATGTTATCTAATTCCTTCAGGGAAACAGTAGAAGTGGCAGTGACTACTTTGATTATACAAAAGGGTTTTTTTTTTTTCCTGCCTAGTGTGTCAGTCCTCTCCTCTTGCGTCCACTTGTTGCTTATGGCAATGCATAGGAAAACTGGCAATGCAGAATGTATCAACTTCCACATTCCTACTGCTGTACAGGTCTGAAGGATTGGGGTGAAGTACCACTGTCTCTTAAAATGTTTTCCCATGTGCTAATTGCTTACTCAAACACTTGTACAAATAGGTGTAGGTTGCTTTTCCTATTTTTCCTTTTGTTCTTACACATATTATTATGATTCTCTTTGCTAGGAGTTTGTTACTGTTGATTCAGCTTTTGTCTGTTCTTTGCTCTCATTGTGGACTAATAAATGATAGGATTATGGATTCTGTTCTATTAGAGGTTTCAGTGGTGAAAAAGGCGGAATATTAAAGTGGCAACATCAGGAATAATAACGTAGTCTGAAACAGTTCTGCAACTCCTATATGAGAACGTACTCTATGGTCTTTTATAGAACTGTTCTGTACTCTTTTTCTGGAGAAAACAATTTCTTCAGTGAATAGTATGTATTGGTCAAGAAGGGAGGTCCTATGGGCTTCTTTGAAATCTGCTTCTGGGATAGGCTGTAAGTAGTACTCCTAGCTTTCTGCAGTGGATCTGGACGACCTGTTAGGGTAGATATCGCGCTTCCCTGGGCCAAGAGAGCAGTCAGGGTCTGGGTGTGAGGACAACTGCCGGAGTCGAAACAGTTCCCAATTCTCTCCGGGTGTCTGTTCGTTTCTGTTTGACAACGTTTTTGTGGTCACTAGATGGCAGTCTATCCTCCGAGATACAAAGGGCCATCAAACGTGCATCCGAAGTTGAAAATTCCCATGATTTGGATCAGTTCAGTCAGTATTAAATCACTTACATTGTTGATGAAACAAAAACTTGTATCGGAGATGAAATGCATTGTGTGCGCTGAAGAGCGAGTTCTGCTGCTGTGGAGCACAGATTGTGCTGCTGGATTTCTCTTCTCCCCTGCCCCCATCCTAAGTTTTTAGTGAATTTGATTTTTTTTTTGTTTGTTTGTTTTTTAGAGTGGAAGGATGAGGGGGAGTAACAGAGTAGGAAATGAAATAAAAGTTGTGAATTAATATGAGATTTTATTTGCACCTTCATAGATTGCTAAACCAAGGAGAATAGGATATGAAGTTTATTGCCAAAAAATGTTGCTCTGCTCGTATGATAATTTTCAGGAAAAACTTCTAAGCATTCCACTTCAATAATTACGTGTGCTTTATTTTTTTGATGAAATAATAATTTTAAAAAACAAAATACGTGCAAAAAGAAACAACGTTTACTGCTCTGCATTTACTATTTCCTTCATAGCCTCTGGATTGCAGTGCTTGTGCTATTGTTTTATTTAATAAGATGACCTTGCAAAAAAAACTAAAATCACCCCCCCAAAAAAAACCCTTCACTTTGAATATTTCTCCTGTGAAAAATGGTGCAAAACCTGTTAAAATACTGTATTCATTTAATATTCTTTATCAGCATGCTACCCAAAAGATCTTGAAATGTGTTTTTTAATTATATATGTGATGTTTTCAGAAAAAAAGGAAAAGTACATCTGCTGCTTGAAAAGTATTAGTAAAGGATATTTAGAAGAGCATTTGTTGCAGTTTTACCTTTTTTTTTTTATTATTTCCTTGAAAATGCACTAATTTTTAGACATTTAACAATCAAAGAGATCTGATGTATCCTACCTCATTTAACCACTCACTGCATGCTGCATTTTTTTTCTCAACAGCATGTCAATATTTCATCGATATCATCATTAGGAATTTTAACAATCAAATGGATTTGCAGTGTATGCTCATCATGATTAGCAAGCCTGTGCTGCATATTTCTATTAACAGCACGTCAATATCATCATTAGTAAATCAGCAATCAAATAGACTTGTATAGGAAGCATATGCTGAGCATCATAATATTTAGAATCCAAAAGGCTTTGTTTAGCATAAATCTATTTCTACTTCAGTTTATTTCTGCTTCTTATCAGAAGGGCTATCTTGATACCATCTTTTACTGTAAAACCTTTAAAATAGTGTTTCTGTAAACATACCATAATGTAAACCTTTACCAGAAGCTCCAGTAATAGTGCATTAGGATTCACAAAGGTATCATAAAAGTGTTTATGAAAGACTGATGGTATACTGTGCCTTTAACTTTGCAACAAAAGCTTTGATTTTTGAGGTTAACCTTAGTACTGCGTATATGCAGTTATGTATCACTTGCTTCTGCTTACCTTTTAACTGTGTAAAAGACTTTAAGATACTTTCCCTGTATACGTTATTAACTTGTGGTTTGAAGTCTGCTATTTAGAAAAAAAAAAAAAACAAAACAACAAAACAAAAAAAACCCCAAACCCGAAGTTTACCAAGACCTAATTCTATACAGATCTAATAGACTACATTAGAAATAAGAGTGCAACCTAGAACTAATGTTCTAACATGATAAAAATGTAGTAGCAATAGGCTCTAATTTTGTGCCATATGCTTGAGAATTAATAGCTTGCCCCTATCACTGTATGATAGGAAGCAATTAACTGTCCTCCCACGTGTATGTACATATTTTGCTGTGGATCGAGTACAGTGATTCAGTGATGTGAGAAAAAAATTCTATAATGAGGAAATTCAGTTTTGGATTTTCAAAGTATGTGGAAATTTTGTCCAAGAAGAAAACTGAAACAATTATGTTAATAACAAATATTTTTTCTATTAGTTTCCAAAAATTTTATTTGTAAAATTAACGGAGAGACATTATGGTGCAAGTTGCTTTTATGACTTTTGTAAATAGCAGTTATTACAGGGCAGGATTTTGGCCTCCTATCTTTATTACCTGTGAAACACTGATTTATTTTTAGACTTGCTTTAAATACCATAATGTAATAAGGAATGGCAGAGCCCTACTTTAAAGAGCCATTTGTTTGGGCAGTAAAAATATAGCCTCTCAACATTCTTAACCAATTATCTGTCTTTGTTTATGCTGTTTATGGCTTGTGGGGTAATGGCTCCAGCAGAGCTAATAGTTAGCACCAGTCTGGGCATTGCAGGAGGAAGATTCACTTCTAGTGGTGATGACTACTGCAGTCTTCCCAGCCTGTGTGAGGTCTCTGCTAGGGTCATGCTCCTGACATCTTGCAGTAGGTGAGGACAAGGACATAGCATATACTGTTTAAAGACAGATAGTTAACCTTGCCTAACATTTCACCTTGGCTACTGTTGTTTTTCATAGCTCCCTTTTCAGAGCTGATATAGTAGCTTTATGGGTGTGGAAGCATGATTTTTATCTTGGCGTTGGTTTGAGAATAGCCAGGTTATCTGCAGAAAGCAGCCTGAACTCTGATTCTCCTCATTTAAAACCAATGATCTCTGCAGCCTATCTGCCTTGAATATGTACTCCAGCAATTTGATGATATTGTTTGATATGAAAATGAATATTATACTCTTTATTTATTTATTTATTTGGGACTGTAGTGACAGGACAAGGGGTTACGGGTTCAAACTCAAACAGGGGAAGTTTAGATTGGATATAAGGAAGAAGTTCTTTACTGTAAAGGTGGTGAGGCACTGGAATGGGTTGCCCAGGGAAGCTGTGAAGGCTCCATCGCTGGCGGTGTTCAAGGCTGGGTTGGACAGAGCCTTGGGTGACATGGTTTAGTGGGAGGTGTCTGTGCCCATGGCAGGGGGGTTGGAACTAGATGATCCTAAGGTCCTTTCCAACCCTAACGATTCTATGATTCTATGATTTATTTACTTTATATTCACTGTTTGCTGTGTTAAATAAGTTACTCTCCTGTAGTCATGGTAATTGTATGTTCTGGACTTGCTTCAGATGCATCTGTGCCTCATGGGAGCCATTCACATGGCAGCTGTACAAAGATTTTTGTTTTTATTTTTCTGCCATGTCATCAAACTGTGTCCTCTGTGCCTATATCTGATGCAGGGGTCATGAGCTTTAGGTTCAAGTAATAGCAGAAAACAGGGCTAGATGAAGAAAAAGTCTCTTGGAGTCTTGCATGGATAGTACAAGCACAAACAGAAACTGCTGACAACTAAGCTTTCCTAACTGTCAGGTGCTTATGCTCAGCTGATGCAATAATAATTTGCACAGAACAATAAGCTGTATTGCTGTATATAATATGCTTTTTTCTAATGACTCATTATCCTAGGATGATGAGGTGATGAGTAGAATATAAGTGTATTAAAACATAATTGCTTTTCTATTCAAACAAAAGCATGCAGTGTATACATTGTGACAAATGCCTAATGAATAGGAGTGGAGCTTTTTTGTTCTGTTTCAGTTTATTGCAATGCTTGACATAACTGCTTATTTAAGATCTTAATTGCTTTTAATTTTAATAGTTACCTGATAGCTGCTTATGGTTGGAGAATCATACACAAGAATATACTTCTTTACTGCAAGTGTGGGCTGTTTACAAACCAAGAATGTCAACTTCTGTGATGCAAGTTGAACAATTATATGATTAATTTTGTGTAGCTATTGCTATTGTACCATAAATAATTGTATAAATATTGTACCATCGTGTTTTATTCCAATCTATTGTAGAAAAAATGCAATAAAAGCCTTTGAAAATATTATGGAAAAAAAAAAGTTACATTTGAAGATGTCTGCATATAGGGAATTTACCTTCAATAGTTGTATTAATGTGGACTTGAATTAAAATCTGTAAGCAACTATGTTTGGTTCATGCTGGTAAAGACCTAAACTTAAGTTGCTCAGGCTAATTATTCACTTCAGATGATATTGGTTCTGGGTAGTCACTTCTATAAGCACGTTTGAATGTGAAAGATGCTAAGGCAAAATTCCCTTCCTACACAAAAGTATAACTTTTCTACTGCTGATCAGTATTACTGAACTGTAACTTCGGACTCTTCATTATCATCAGCTCGGCCAGAACCACCATAGTATGTGGTATCTTTACATAATTAAACTTTGTCTCTATCCTTGGCTTTTTATTCAAACCAGTGGAGTCCTTTCCAAACCCCTCAGAGCGATGGTTATGGAAAAAGGGCGTATGTGTCATAGCAACAGGTTAAATAGCTATATAATATGAACTATCCCCTGTACTTCCGTTAGTGGTGAAATTTGGCTCTGAAACAGCTGCTCAGACTTCTGCTTTTTCCTCTTTGCTTGTCATTTCAATATCAAGTTGACATCTGGGAAAACAGAATTTGTCCAGAGATCTATCTTTTTCATATCCAAGAGGTATCTGTAAACTTCTTTCAATACTTTAAGCCAAAGCTTTTGATGCCTGTCCCAAAAGCAGGTGAAGTTTTCCCTGATGTTGTCTAGGTTCCTGGTATACTATTTATTAGGGGCATGAAGAGTGGTTGAAGTCCTCCAGAATTCTGATTTTGATTGCACCTCCATCAGTATGGATGTATTGGGACAAGAAAAATGTCTTCTCTGAGAAAGCCTGTCCTGTGATATTGTTCCTTTTCTCCAATCACCCTTCTACCTGAGAATGAGTCTGCAAGAGTGTTGTGGTTTAAGCCCAGCTGGTAACACGGAACCATTCAGTCACTCACTCACTGCCCCAATTCTTCCTCCCCCTGGTCCTGGAGGGATGGGGAGGATAATCAAAAGTATGTAACTTCCACAGGTTGAGATAAGAACAATCCAGTAACTAAAGTATAACACAAAACTGCTACTGCTACCACCACTAATAATAATAATGATAAGGGGAATAACAAGGTGAGAATACAACTGCTCATCACCTGCCGACCGATACCCAACGCAACTCGAGCAGTGATCTGGGCCTTCAGAGTAACCCCCCCAGTTCATATACTGGGCATGACATGCTGTGGTATGGAATGCCCCTTTGGCTAGTCTGGGTCAGGTGTCCTCTCTCTGCTTCCTCCCAGCTTCCCCTCCTCCCTGGCAGAGCATGAGACTCAGAAAGTCCTTGGTCAGAGTAAACATTACTGAGCAACAACTAAACACATTGGTGTTATCAGTGCTGTTCCCAGACTGAAAGTCAAAAACACAGCACTGCACCAGCTACTCAGAAGGAGAAAAATGACTGCTACTGCTGAACCCATGACAAAGAGTCTCAAAGCGCAAGTGCTGTCTTGTCCCAGGTTTCTTCTAGTTCCTTGAAATTTATGTTCCACCTCTCTCGTGTCCTGTTTTTTTTCAGCATCAGTGAATTCCTCCTGGGTAGTGTAATCTTGGTTGCAGTACTACAGTTTGCACATCATTCCAGTGCTTCTGCCTGCTGGATTATATGCTCCCAGCATGCAGTTCCAGCTCAGTGGCTTTCTGTTTTCACAGGTTCTTCAGCCAAGAGCCACAGGGCAGTCTCTGAAGCATCTGTTCTGTGGTTACAGAAGTGCTACCGTTCTGCATACTCTTGGCCTGAGATTTTTCATGTTGTGATTTCACTGACTCCACTTATGCATCCCTGTCATGGTGGAAATCTAGAAGTTACATAAATGCATGGGAGACTCACCTACCAACAGCTGAGATCTCTCTGCTGTTCAGCTCAGCATCCATTCCAAAGCTATGAGAGGTTGAGAAGCAATACCAGAAAAGTGCTGTTGGGTCTAAAATGGAGCCACAATGAGAAACTGAGATTATCAGATGGAATAAAAGGGCATGTTCAAGCTTGAACCAAAGGTCATGCAATTACCAGAGCCTCTTACAGAGATCTCCCAGTGCATTAAAGTGGTCACTCAGAGCATGCCACTTGAAACACTTGTTTCCTGCTATCAAACAACAAGATTCCCTCTAAATGTCTGGTGCTCTGAAATCTGTTTTTTCTTTTGAGACTTCTGTATCTTCACAACTGAGACGAAGTATTCTTAAAGTATTGCTGTTTAATCTTTATCTTGTTTATTTTTCCTTTCTCTAGCAATGTTATGATTTTATTTTCCTTTGCGGAATTTGTTCTTAAAAATCTTGCATTCATCAAAAAATATGGGTTACTAGTATGTCTACAGTATAAAGCCAGCACTGATTGCCAATATCTGACTGAGCTAGGAGTAAATTATTCAGTTTCTGGTTAAACAATGACCAATAATAACATATAGGGCCCAATGTAAGCCAAGACCTCCTATTGTAAGGGCAGGTACTACAAGTTGCGCTGTGTTTTCTGGTAGCAAGCTAACTATAATGAAGATTGCTTATATCTTGCTACAGTGTATTATTGACTGCAGTATGGACAAATGCATGGCTGTGTCTGGAACATGAACTATATTTTAATGAGTGACTTGGAATGGTGTAATGTTATTTAATGTGTTCCTCAAACAAGAGGAAGTCTCTTATGCAAGACTTATGTGAGATTGGGCAGAAATAATGTGCAGTTGTTTTTAACTAGTGAGGTAACTGGCAACAAACAGTGTATGCATCAATGCTTTTTGTGGATATCAAAATTTGAAGTCATTACCTAACTTTTTTTAATGTGTTTGTTATCTATAATATAAAATGTTTGATCCTGTATGCTTTGCCAGGGATTTTGGTGAAATTTAACCCGTATACAGGGTCAAATTAAGAGCACAAACCTCTCAATGACACCAAGCTGTGTGGTTTGGTTGATACATTGGAGGGAAGGAATGCCATCCAGAGGGACCTTGACATGCTTGTGAGGTGGGCTGATGCCAACCTGATGAAGTTTAACCACGCCAAGTGCAAGATCCTACACCGGGGTCGGAGCAATCCCAGGCACAGCTACAGGTTGGGCAGGGAACAGATTCGGAACAGCCCTGCGCAGAAGGACTTGGGGGTGTTGGTCGATGAGAAAATGAACATGAGCCGGCAGTGTGCGCTTGCAGCCCAGAAAGCCAACCGTATCCTGGGCTGCATCAAAAGGAGCATGACCAGCAGGTCGAAGGAGCTGATCCTGCCCCTCTACTCTGCTCTCATGACACCTCACTTGGAGTATTGTGTGCCGTTCTGGTGTCCTCAACATAAAAAGGACATGGAACTGTTGGAACAAGTCCAGAGGAGAGCCATGAGGATGATCAGGGGACTGGAGCACCTCCCGTATGAAGATAGGCTGAGAAAGATGGGGCTGTTCAGCCTGGAGAAGAGAAGGCTGTGTGGAGACCTCATAGCAGCCTTTCAAAATGTGAAGGGGCGGTAGAGAGATGCTGGGGAGGGACTCTTCATGAGGGACTGTAGTGATAGGACAAGGGGTAAAGGGTTCAAACTGAAACAGGGGAAGTTTAGATTGGATATAAGGAAGAAATTCTTTGCTGCAAGGTTTGTGAGGCACTGGAATGGGTTGCCCAGGGAAGCTGTGAAGGCTCCATCGCTGGCGGTGTTCAAGGCCAGGTTGGACAGAGCCTTGGGTGACAATGGTTTAGTGGGAGGTGTCTATGCCCATGGCAGGGGGGTTGGAACCAGATGACCTTAAGGTCCTTTCCAACCCTAACTATTCTACAATTCTATGGTTATATGATACTTAGATTTTTTTTTTTTTTTATAGTTATTGTTAACACTGTTTTGTAGTGTGTTTGATTTGCATAATTCTGTTTGTAACCTTTTTCACATCTGGCTGTACACTTGGAGAAGGTTCTATTCTTTTACTACTTTTATTCTGTGGGATTTTATTTTTTTCATTATTGCAGACTTTTCCTTTACAGCTATTGCTTTAGATCAGTCAGTGGGAGGAGTGAACTTTTTATATTGTTTAGTAGGTTATTAGGATAGTATTCAGGGCATTTTTAACTCAGTATTTCAGGCTACAGGGCCCTTTTTTCAGTGGTTATGGGTAAATTTAATTTCCAGCTTGCCTCTTGGATTTGGATTCCATTGAAGTGTTCCCAGCTCACAGTTTTGGATGTTTGTTTTTTTTTTTTAATTAATTTCTTATTAATTTTCACACTTGAGTGTTACATTCCTCAAAGGCAAAGCAAGTTGTCTCCTTGTTTTCTTTGCACATTTTCTACAAATTCACAAGTGTTGCATGTTATAGGATTTCCAGCTTTCCTACTTGAAATAAATGGCTAAGCATCACTTATACCTGGAAAGTGGATGCAGTGAAAGCACAGTAAATAAAAGCTCAAACTGTGCCGAGTAGATCTCGAATCTACAGCTGCTGATCTATTTGTATCCTGTTTGTCTTCCCTGTGGATATTTGTTCAGTTGTGGTTCACAAGCACTGGTTCTGCTCTCTTGCTAGGTGGTATCACTTCATAAATATTTCTGTGTCTTGCCTATGGTCCCAGAGCCCTGGATTTCCAATATTTTTAAAGTGCTTGCTGAGAAGTCATTTGGCATATTATCAAATGGCCACAGCCCAGCAATAAGCTGTAGGTGGAATTTTAATATGAAGTTGGAGGTTCTTATGACAAACTGGGCATTTATGTTTTTTCATCCTAGTTAGTATATTTGTTAAAAAAAAAAAACAACAAAACAAACAAAACCTCACAAGAAAATGTTTTGAGAATTGAATTGATAATTTCATATTGAAGAAGAATAATTGTTATTGTTTTTTAAATTCTGAAATAGTTCTATACAGAATTTTTTCCAGTTTAGGTTTCAGGTTAAATTTAGTAGGGAAATTTATATGCTGTTCACAGTATGAGTGATATAGAGAAACTGCCAGTTGCATTTTTAGACTAAAAGTTAAAGCATTCACTTTCCATGAGGCACACACACTGTTTTCCAGTTCTGGTGTCCTAGCTGAAAAAACAGCCTTTGGCCAAAAACTGCCCTTCCCAGGAGTGGACATCACCTTCCCAGCCAAGAGTTCATCTGGTCCTGCTCATTCCAGTGCTGTAAATATGCTCCAGCATAATGACCTCTCAGCCTTCCCATCTGAAGCTCATAATTTCACATACACGACCCCATAACATTCGGCAAAGGGTCGCAAGAGTAACAAAGGGTGATTGTAAAGCCTGGTGGTGAGAATGCTCACCTGAGAGGAAAGTCACATTGTTTGCAGTCCTGTTTTATAGAATCATAGAATAGTCAGGGTTGGAAAGCACCTTAAGATCATGTAGTTCCAGCCCCCCTGCCATGGGCAGGGACACCCTAAGTCTAAGTCTATAAGACTTAGTTTGTTTAGACTAGCAACATGTTAGTGTTGCTCACTGTGCCTAATTGCATAGTTATGTTATTCATATCAGGCCCAAAAATGCTTTCACAAGCTGAAGTGATATAAAAACAATTTTCAAAATGAAAGGCTGCCTAAAATATATACCTTCTATAGCTAGTGTGCTAGCAGCGTTTGTTTCCTGCTGTCTGGTAGGTCATCCTCATTAACAGCATGAATATAGTTTTCAGACACGTGAAACTAATTTATGGCAGACATTACGAACTTACTAAGGGAAAGACAGAAATATAGAAGGAGGCAAAGTAAAAATGTAGTCATCTTTGTCACTAAATAGCATACAATTAAGAAAGACAGTAATATGCTGCATGTAAATAAGTGTTTGTCTTCCAGGAAATGTGAAGCATAGTGTTGTCTTGTATTCTTAACAGGCTATGTACCCAAATCAGCTCTAGCTGATTCCTGAGATAATTCACATCACATGGGTGTTTGTAAAGTGTTTTATAATTTTCTGAAATCAAATGTGTGACCTCTGTTATACTGCAAAATGTACTGAAGTGTCAAATATACATGAGGAGGTATTTTTATGCTTTTGCTTATAAATAAGTTTGACTTCATCTGAAATAATAGTGAAACAAAAGGGGAGAAATCTGCCAAACAAACAAAACCCCAACCTCCTAACATTTTTTCATGTTTTTAGCATTTAAGAACTTACACAGAAAACTAACTCAAAATAGGTTTTAAATAGAACGTTCTTAATTATTTTCCTTTAGAAGAAAAAAAAACCAATAAGCTGTCCTTTTCCACCTGCTTCCTACTCACACATGGACACAAAAATCATGCAGCATTGTTGAGTGTGTTTTTCCAGAGTAAGGCAACAAATGTAGCTGATGTAGTGAGAGTACTTGGGAAATAATGACCTTCCAGTTGGTCCTGTCCAGTATGTGAATTGCATTTGCATTCATCATGTGCAAATTTATCTAATCTCTCTAACTGTAGAGAAGGAAGATGAAGAGCACCTAGTTTACATCACACCACTGTAGTTTGTTTTTCCTGTACATGTCAAAATGTATGTGAGCATTTCAGTGAGGCAACTACATTTTATTAAAATCAGCGCTATGTCTTAATGGTATCTTGTTAGCTTGACCACCTGTGAATTGTTTATGAATAGTTTTGGGTCTGAATTGGTTCTACTGTGTGAAGTTTTGGTACCCTTCCTTGGGAGGAGCACTTAGAGAAGCTGTTTAATACTGTTTAGAGAACTGGAAGAAAACCCCCTACTTTAGCTGTTATTATATTGAGGGTAGGATAGAAAAGCTACTGGATGAGGAGAAAAGTAATTTTTGGGGAGGGAGCATAGAACATCTGAGGTAGAAAGGGACCTGTGGAGATCATCTAGAGCAACGTTACATTGCAGCAAGCTTACTACCCTGGACTTTCAGGACAGCAGACTTTGGCCTCTTGAGGGATCTGCTTGGGAGAGTACAATGGCATAAAGCCCAAGAGAGCTGGTCATATTCAACATCACCTCCTCCAAGCTCAGCAGTGATGCATCCTGATAAAGTCAGGCAAGAATTCCAGGAGGCCTGTGTGTATGAACAAGGTACTTCTGAACAAACTCGAGCATGAAGGAGCCTACATAGTATGGAAGCAAGTGCGGGTAGCCTTTAAAGAAGATAAAGAAGTTGTCTGGGTAGGCAGGGATAAGATTAGGAAAGCTAAAGTCCTGATAGAATTAAATCTAGTCAGGGACATTAAAGTCAACAAGAAAAGCTTCTACAGGGGCACTGGGAATAGAGGAAAGACAAGGGAAAATGTGGCCTCCCTCCAGAAGAGAATGGGAGACCTGGCTACCTGGGACATGGAGAAGGTCGAGGTACTCAGTGACATTTTTTTGCCTTAGTCTTCACTGGCAAGAGCTTCAGCTATGCTGCCCAAATTGCAGAACACCAAGGCAGGTACTGGCAGAATGAGGAACTGCCTGCTGTAGGAGAGGGTCAGGTTCAAGACCATCTAAGAAACCTGAAGGTGCACAAGTCCATGGGACCTGTATCTGCAGGTCCTGAAAGAACTGGCAGATGTAGTTGCCAAGACACTAAAGGAGGAAAAAAGAAGACATAGAGGACCACAGGCTGGTCAGTCTCACCTTGGTGCTGGCAAGATCATGGAGCAGATCCTCCTGGAAACTTTGCTAAGGAACATAGACAAGAAGGAGGTGATTGGTGACAGTCAATATGGTTTCACTAAGGACAAAGCATCGCCAATGAATCTGTTGTCCTTCTATGATGTGGCTATGGTGCTGGTGGACAAGGGAAGAACCACTGATGTCATTCACCTGGACTTGTGCAGGATAGTGTCAGATGCCATGCACAACATCCTTGTCTCTCAATTGGAGAGGAATGGATGTGAAGGGTGAACCCCTTGGTGGATAAGGAACTAGCCAGGCGGTCACACTCAAAAAGTTGCAGACAGCAGCTCAGTGTCCAAGTGGAGGCCAGTGATGAGTGGTGGTCCTCAGGGGACCTTGGTATTAGGATCAGTGCTGTTTAATATCTTTGTCGGTGACAGGTGATTCTTCCCCTCTATTCTGCTCTTGTGAGGCCCCACCTGGAGTACTGCATTCAGCTCTGGGGCCCCCAATACAAGAGAGAAATGGAGATGTTGGGGTAAGTCCAGAAGAGGCCACAAAGATGACCAGAGGGCTGGAGCACCTCTCCTATGAAGGGAGGCTGAGTGAGTTGGGCTTGTTCAGCCTGGAGAAGAGAAGGCTCTGGGGAGATCTTCTAGGAGCCTTCCAGTACCTAATGGAGGCCTACAAGAAGGACTGGAGAGAGGTGTTTTACAAAGGCTTGTAATGGCAGGACATTTGCTGGCTATCACTGAGGAGAGTCTTCATCTTTATTTTTTCCAACTGGACACTAAGATTAGCAGAGCTAAAGATGTTTTATATATACATATTGAACTAAGTGGTATGCAGAAAATGCTTTGGACTGAGTTTAACAGGGAATCTAGTAAAACTTGGTTTTAGTCAGCTCAAGAATGGTTATGAGAATCAAGACTTTATCTGTGTCTCCTCTGCTGCAATGATACTAAAAGTCATGATGATGTTAACGAGCTCTGAACATTACTGGTTTCTGAGTGTCCTGATGCTGTTGGGAAGATTTACCAAACAGTGAGAAGGCAGATTTTTGCTCAGTGAAGATGGTTGAAAAGTATAATTCCTGCCAGGGTTGGCAGTGAGGGATTTCTAAAATGAATTGCTATAAGAAATAGTGGTTGTGTGGTGGGGTAGTTTTGTTTGTTTAATTAATTAATTTATTTATTTATTTTCAGTACTGCACTTCTCAGTTTTGTTCAGTATCAAGAATACTTGTCACTTTAGGCTTTACATAGTTTCTGAATTCTCTTAGTTGTCTTAAATTTTCTGGTTTGTTTCTACTAATAGCAGCTACTGGCTGCATGGAGAACAGACTGGATCCTGCTTCCATAAATATGCTTATCTTCCATTTTATTCCACTGCAGTATTTGCCTACAGGTTTTTCTTGAGACTAGGCTGCTTAGTAATACATCTGATTTTATGATATTAATATGATTTGTAATCTTTCAATATCTGATATAAAGGGAAATCTTAGTGGAACAAGTAATGTTTATATTGGTATCATTTAACTGTTTATTGGTTATAGTAGATATTAATCTGCTTCCTTTTTTGGAAAAAAACATAGGTGTGCATTTTTGTGAAAACTGCTTTGTGATGTGAAAGCGGCTCATATCTTTAGCTGGGTAGAGTGTTCAAAGTAACTATTGGTTATCAGTAGGAAAGGGACTGAAACATTGCTTTGGAATTAAGTGAACGTGTTACAATGAAGTTATCAAAGAAATGGAGTTGTCAGACAAGATCCTCAGCTGCTGTAAGTAGTTTAATGGTAGCTGTTTAATACAGGTGAGAGTGAAAAACTGAGAATTTATGTTATCTATGTATATATTTAAATGCAATAGTAAGAGGAGGATAAAAGTTGTGCATCTTATATTTGGTTTCACGTTTGCCATCTTGAGCTTACATGGAGAATATCGAAACCATTATCTCTCATGCAGAGTTAAGAACATGTTTCAGGTAACTCAGGGTTAAGTAAGGCTGTTTGTATTTTGTTTTGTTGTTATCTCTCTGAGTTTCCAAATTTGCAAGAACAAGTTGTCATCTTGAACGCTTTCCTCTTCCCCCTTCTTGCTGCTATTCCCACCCTCCAGCAAAGAGATATAGAGAATGCAAATAAACTGCCTGTCTGAAATAGAGGTAGCTGTGGTCTTTGGCTGACATTAGTATATTGTGGAGGGATCCAGATGCACGATACTCATCAAATTTCTATCAATACTAATTTACTATTATCAATAATAATCTGTTTCCCAGTGGATCAGCTTTCTCGACCAGGGTCTGTGCACTACTTACAGCTCTCTGAGCCCTTCAACTAAGGTGTCAATAAAGCTGACCACTGTTCTGGGGCTATTGACAGTTATTAAAAATGACCTTGATGTAATTTCATGCCTATCAAAACAAAGGCCATATGTTAAGGATTATGAAAAGCTACAGTGAAGGAAAGCAATGACAGGCTTCTGCTGGGTGAGGGTAGAGGGAGGTCATCATATGTGAAGATTATTGGCTCCCCTCCTCTGCTTCTTTTCCTAAGGCACTGAGCGGTGCCCCTTGGTAGGCAACTGTTATGCTAAAGGCGTAATTGGAACACTTTAGAGCTCAGGGGTACACTTTTTTAAAGATCTGTCATAGCATATAATCTCAACAGTTAATGTGGCGTAAAATATCATAAACACTGCTGAGGACCCTGGAGTCCCTATGGCAGGGACCAATCGATAAGACACGGTGGATGATCTGCCTTCACTCGCAAATAGAGGGCAATGCGAGAAACACTCTCACTTTCTTATTCTGCCACTTCATAAACATATCAGGCTTTTACCTGTGTGTCTGTCATGCAGGTGAGAAACAATAGTTTGGCTGTACTTCAGACCTGGTGATCAATAAAAAGACTTCACAAAACTGCATGAAGGTAGAGTCCAAACCAAAAATAAATTGGTTCTTGTTAACAATCAAAATGTGCCTTGTTATAATATGCATAAGTGAGATCACCCAATGACTTAAAAAAATATTTTTTTAATCTTTGGAGTATGAAAATGCCTTCCCAACTTGGTAAGTGTGCATGCAGACCTCATGCTAGCTACCTGTGTGTGGATCTGGTGATCTGGCTCTGTAACCCTATCTTTCCCCAGCACTGAGAAGGAGGCCAATCAGTGCAATGGCAAAACCAGGTAAATGGTTTATGGCTTCCTCGTGTTCTGAACAGTCCCTGCCCAAACTGCCTTGGGAATGTTTTTTAGAGTGGTAAATAGATGCTATCTCTAGAGACCCTTTAGTGAAATCCTCCTGTCTTGTGATGCTGGAGGACCAAGGAGGGGGAGGCATTAGATATCGCTGGTCACAACCTTGCTCCTGAGGTCAGGAACAGAGTGGCTCTGCTGTCATAGCCAGCCACTGTATCAATGGCAAGACCTTCATGGGAGCCTCCTCAGCGTGAGAGGATAGACCTTAATTTACATTTCTCTAGGCAGCAGGGAAGTTTTAAAATTAATTGGCTTGAAATAAATAATTTCGGCCACATCAAACTATTTTCTTTTTCTGCTGAGAAATTTAAATAAAAATAGTTCTAGAAAATTTACAGTTTTATACAAGAAGCTAGCACATAGGTTATTGTACAAAAAATCAGAAATCTGTCTTGGCTATTTCAGTCAGATTTTCATTTCCATATTGTTTTCTGTATGGCCCAGGGCAAGCAGCCTAATGTTTGCATCATTGGGGATACAGCTTTCATCTTTCAGGATTGTTGTGAATCCAAATATTAATTCTTTATTTATGAAGTCTGCAGACCATGTTGGGTTATCTAAAGAAATGCCAGAGAATATACTAGTGATCTGGCTTGAATATAATATGACACATCAGCACTTCCTTTTTTTGTTCATTTAAGAGTTCTTACAGCATGAATCTGTGACAAACCATAGTCTAAAGCCACAATTGGAGGTATGCTCTCTGTGACAGCTATTGTCTCCTGCTCATATTAACACAACTCTGTCTGTCTTCTGTTTGCTCCAAAGGTTCAGGAGGTTGGTCAGTGAACTAACACACTTGAAAATTAACATAGGGGCGAGAAAGAGGGCAGAAAATGGGGATGGTTCCTAGTCACGAGACTCTCCATCTGGCTTGCCATGAGATCATACACTATTTTTTTCCCTAACTCAGTACTGTGAGCAATGTGTAAAGGTGGAAAGAAACCACTACAGAAGTGAACAGATCAGGGTTGATTGTATTTTTTATATGCTTAAGCACATCATGTAAAGCCTGAGACTGCTGGGTTGAGTTATTGGCGTAATGGGGTGATTAACACTAATGACCATCACCCTTCTTCTAAAGGTTTTCATTGACTAAGCAAGGTGCACATGGAAACTTAGGTGCGGGAGCCTGTCTAGAGGCAATCTTCTTGTTTTCATTCCAAGATTCTTTTTTGTTGAAGCAGAAAACATGACATATGGTTTAGTTTATTGAGCAAACAACTACTGCTTCTGCTCTAAATGGCTGTTTAGAGTATGTGTGCTGATGGTAACTAACCTTTGTAATCAAACAATACCTAGAAATTGCTACAGATGTATGAACATGCCTTTCTAGATGGAAGTTTGAACTTGAAAGCCTTTAAAACTTAATTAAAAGACTCCTAAGGTATTACACATATGCTTTTATAGTTCCTGTGAAATTCTAAAGCTCTCGGTTTTCCTTTTTTATTTTTCTGATAAATTGAACTAGCAAGCTTGAATCAGTATGTACATCCCCTGTATAATAATACTTGTAGATCTTGCCATCTGTAATGCGCCTATTCTTACAACATCTCTGTGAGGGGATTATGTACTATTGCAATTAAATTTACAAATGACCTAGGAAACATTCATAATAAAAATGTTCATGTAAGCAATATGAAATTTTAGGGGGGGACTTTAAATAAATGTTCAATGAGGGTAATTTATTCATTTTTGTTCAGGACTTGGATCTGAACAGTCTCCTTTACTGTGAAATCTTTGAAAAGGTTTTAAAGAACTGCTTTACAGTTCAACTTACCTGTGCTGTTGTCACTTAGGTTTTTATTTTTTATTAATTGCTGTAGATTTTTTTTTGTTATCTTTTGACAAATAGAATTTTCTTTAGCTCTTTTCCTAGTATTTGCCAGTATATATTTTAGTGTATTTACAGAAGCAAATCTGAGTGTTGACAAGGTCTTCATGTTCTAAGTTACTTTTTCACCAATTCTGCTACGTAGTACTATAATTACTCTTCAAAATAAAAAAGAAAAACCCTCCCACCTCAGATATGTAACTGAGTGCAGAACTGCTTACATAAGGATCTCTGTTACATGTCTGGTAATTACAGTGCGGTTGACTTCCATGAGTCATGAAAATCATTACAACAAAGCAAAGTATAGAATAAAGAAAAATACCAATAAAAGTGAAGTATAGTAAAAAACAATCATAAAGACTCTTAAAGTCAGTATTTAAAAGATCAGACTGAAGACATGGTATGAAGGATGAATGTAAGATGACAAAGGCTGGTTGTGAGATTTCTTCCACGGTTGCTTGCTAACCTATCCTTTTTAAAATGAAAAAGATTTTATATTTCTCTAATTTATTAGGTGGAATTAACTTGAGTTGACATGGTAAAGTTTGCCTTTTTTGTTTTTTTGGACAGAAAAAAGCAGCACCATTTAACTTCTGGCATTTTATAATGTGTCAAGTATGTCATTGCTATATTACCAGATCAAAGAGTTCTAAGTGGCATTTTCTAATCAAGACTGTCAAGAGGTTTCATTAGTAAACAGAAGTAGGAAACACTTGGGATAATGGGTCAATACATATTTTACAGTTCTGAAGGAAGGATAAATCAGACTTACTTTTTTTTTTAAGGTAGCAAGACACTTTAAAGCTGTAAAAATGAATATTTGGTAACATGCTAAGACAGTGTTTAAAAGTGCAATCATTTAGCTGAATGGTGTATTTTGTTAGAACTATGTCCTGCTGTTAAATGTGCTTTGGCTGAAACCCTTTACAAAAATGGCTTAATTACTTGCACCCAAAGCTTCAAATAATAGAAGAATCCTCCCATTCAGAGCTGACTGCTAGAAAAGTGATTTTAACATAGCATTTTATCTTTAAAATTTTAGCACTAGTGAGAGATCCTTTGCTGACAGAACTCAATCAATGAAGTAGTATGAGGAGTAAAATGTGGGCCTGTGGCATGCAAATGTCTCCTAACAGCCTGCAGAACTTTTCCTATCCTACTTTTGAGAATTATTTCAAGGGGCTGAGGAGTACAGAAGTGCACATATCTATACGTTACCAGTTGCACTCCTTTCTGGCACTACCATCTGGCGTTTTTCAGCCTCATTCTGAGAGGCAGAGGGTGGTACTTGGAAGTACCTCTGTGAATTGGCAATGGTATGTGATATTTGTTATTTTTTTGGGATAAATTTGAATCCGCAGATCTTCTGGTTTTGGATTCTTCAAATAGCTGATTTTGACATCGGTGTAACAGAGGTTGGTGCTTGCCAAGCATAGATGGTATGTAAGATAGGCTTTATGTCCTTTTTTTGGCTCAGACTTTGGCCATCTGTCCAGCATTTCTGGATGTTCGACAATCCAGGCAAAGTACAAACTCCACATGGGCTTGTAGACATCTGACAGAACTATATTACATTACTTTATGCAGTTAATGGAAGTCATAAATGAACCATAGGAGTACCTAAAATGAAAACTTAAGATGTCCACCAAAATACTCTTTATATTAAACTTACCTTAATGTAAACTTTTCATGCCCTCACAAAACTGTTAAAACTGGAAGATTAATATCAGTACAATAGGTATTCTAAAAGGGAAGATTATAGTAACTCATGTTGCCCGAGAACAGTTCTTATTTAGGAAGGAATAGTAAGTCCTATTAATGAGAAAAATTATCTAGCAGTTACTCAAGGATCCTGATCCTTGAGTACTACATCGATCCTCAAGGATCAGTGACTGGCCCAAGATTAGTTCACACTGCTAATATTCAGTATGAAAAGTAAGGATGTGCAAAAGCCATATGTTGACTGCACAAATCTGGAAGGCATCATAGGAAAAATGGTCTTGCATGAGCCAGCTGCAGTGTTGTTCATGTGTTGGCTTCTTTTCCCAAAATTGAGTGTTTAATTTCTTTTGATATGCAATGAAGAGACTAGTCTTCTACATAAGTGCTTCTTTTACTTTAGATTAGTTGTTATCCAAATCAGTGTCTTAAAGGATTAAAATGCTTCATGATCCAGAGTTCTGTCTCTGGCCCCTCTTGTCTGTAAAACAGGTTTGCTGATCTGCTTTCTCAAGCTGCCATGGAAGTACATTTTAACATCCTGAGATCATCTGACCTGTTTCACTGCTTGTAGCTAAGAGCTTGATTCTGCTGAATCCTCTGAAATATTGATATTATTCCAGCTTGATAACTGTGTCATTCTGTATGAATTTCTGTGCAAATGTTCCTTTCCTTTTTAAATTTTTTCTTTTTACTTTGCATTCTGGCTCTTAAAATCCAGCATAAAATTTGTATTTCTTTATTCTTACATGAATATTGTCACATATCTATTCTGCTTGACTCAAAAAACCATGTTGACCCAACCTTTCCAAATTAAGTATCTCACTTTCTGACTCGGCCCCATTTCCCTTCCCTTAATGTTATTGCTTTTACTGCAAGTGAGCACAGTTCAGCTGTGTTTTCTCATATGTTTGGGGTACTTGATAGGAAGATCCAGTAGGCTGAATGACCTGATAGTGGCAATGCCAATCTAGTCTTCTTGTACAGAGTTTTGAGATGTCTATGAGACCTTTCTATCAGTAGCTATGATAGCTGACAGAGCACCCCAGTCCTAGATGTCACTGTACCATGGGGCCTTCTGTAACTAGCGTAATGCTATCTGTCATATGAGATATAGATTAATACTATGGTCTGCATGCTATATCTCTGCTATGAATAAGTTCCCTTATAGATGTTATATCACAACACTGTTTACAGTTAATTTCCCAGGTATTGCCTGACATCATTAGGAACATGACAATCAGGTTTTGGCCCCCTGTTATTAAAAATTAATAAGAGAAGGGGCTAAAGATTGATGTCATGCCAACAAACATGAGAATGATAATATGAAGTTTGTAGCTGTACACAGTGCTACCTGTAGTTTCCTTACACTGCTTTGAGTTCCAAGAAAGAAAGTTATACACTGAATGTAAAGCCAGAAAAAAAAACCAAACCAAACTTTTCCTTATAAACACTAAATCTGTCAATTTTGTAGAAAGGAAAAAATAAGCTTAAAATCGTGATCTCTGGTAGCAGGGAACAAGAATTACTCCTTCATACCACTGGCTACTGTGTTTAACAGCTCACTGCTTTTAGAGGAAATAATCCACCAATTGTAATGCACCAATTCAACCATATAATCATAAACCAAACTCTTAAATTCTTAATTTTACCCCCCAGGTGCTTTCCCTTAATATTATAATGATGGGATTACAATTCAATGATTCAAAAATTACAATGGGTATCAAAATGTAAAATTTACCCAATTCAGCACAGACAGATCTTGCTCATGGCCTAACCCTTTTTTTTCAGCGTGTTTTGCTCCTGTACATACAATCTCTGAAAGCTGTTGAGCAACCCAACGGCTTTTCAGTTCCATGGAATGAAGCTCTTTGCAAAAAGCAGCTGGCCAGTTGGACTACCAGTCATGAGATTGGACATTTAAACCTAGTCTTAATGAGATTTCCTAATCAGGAACTAATTTGTTGTGCATTATGTTATGTCAGACTTGCTCTTTTCTAGTCCCAGAGAGGTTTATGTTTCTGTGGTGCAAGAAATGTTTGCTTTAGCAGTGAAACTGAAGTTATAATTTTGAAATTATAGTACCTACTGGTAGCTTACATTTTTTTCTCTAGAAGATGAAAGGTATTCTGTTCAGGTAAAAGCAAAAAAGGAATGGTTTGTATTTAAAAAAGTTAGCTTTGTTTTTGCATTTGTTTTGCACATTAAGTACTCATCAAAAATTAGTACTGACAAGTACTAATTTTACATACAATTAGTATGGCAGATAAGTACAGAATGCAAAGCCACTTTTTTAGTTTATTTTCTCAGGCTTAAGGCATCTTAAAATGTTTTTATTTATTCTTCGATCTATCATGTCTCCCAGTTTTATTCTTTAGCTGTGCTACCTTTGTTGAAAACCTGAGTGATTCTCCAGGATGTTTCCTAGTCACAGAGAAGACTTATGGGAAGAAGTTTTAGATTCATACACATGCTATGTGTATGAATGGTCTTACAGACTTACCTGAAGTTAGCAGCAGAATCAAAGCTTACTCTGATGTTGAGGTGGGGGACTGTAGTGGTGAATGAACCCTTCTTATTCTGTTCAAGTTTCTCTAAAACATGCTCTGTGTCCACCCTTTAAAGGCTTGGCCTATAGCCAGATGAACATAGGTGCATATGATGCCAGCTGACTGTTTGATTTTGAATAATGAGTTTCTGTTAACGACCTTGTACAAAAGAGCACAAATTTACCTGCACACATTGTTCATGAAGATGCGCTGCACATGCCAAAACTTGCATGTGGATTCTTGCTAGAAAGTGAACTGGAGTGTAAGGAAAACTGGGGTTTGCTACCATTTTACTGCTCATGTGGCCACTGTTTTTTCTGGTAATGGTTCACTTAGGGTATGCACATGGTGTGCCTGAAAACATGCTACGGGTGTATGTACGAGATACCTTCACTAGTTGTACATTTATCTGGATATGTCTTCAGGATGTTTTTCTGAGGTAGGTGCAGTGCATTACACTCTAATTCCATGGTAAAATAGCAGATAAATTTTGTCTAATGCTAGCATTAGTCATTTCTGTATTAATAGAACCTTCAATCTAATACTTGTGCTCTCCTAGATATTAATGATTTGTCTTGCCTTCAGCTTTCATGCTGAGGACCTTCCTGGACTCTAGCCAAGCTACTGAGTATGAAGGATTAAATTTGCCCTTGTTTTATAGCAAGGTTGTATGGGAGCATTCCAAGACTAATTTTCATAATTTGACATTCAGGAGGAGAGTTGATGTATTTATTTTCTTTCTTCACGCTCTCCTGGAAAGGACAGCCTGCTTCTGCTGAATCCTGAACACTAATCACCACAAAGGTTTTCTTCTGTCTTGCTGCAGGTGTGTGACAGTTTAGATTACTTGTATATGGTTAGAATACCACTGTATAGTTGCCCTGTAGGGAGTTAAATATGGTTTCTTGGCATATTTACAGTGACAGTTCCACATCTGGACAAGACAATTCTAAATATTTTGCAGACCTTTATTTTTTTTACATGGGAAGTGTGCAAGGACAGTGTTTTTCTGAATGTAAGAAATGCTTGAGATGAGCTGTTTCATTCCTGTGCACTCTGCTGTAACAGAACACATTCTTTTCTAAATTATGAAATTTATAGTGACAAGCAGATAGAAGCCTCTTCTGATCCCCTCGCCCCCCCCCCCCCCCCCCATTTTTGACTTCTTATGTGCTGTGTGGGGGCCACTTGCCATTAATAAGAAAGTATTATTTATGTATTTTATGAATGTTTTCACCCAGCAGCCTGGAATATATATATATATAAAATATATATATATTTAAGACCACAAAAGATACTGCTAAAAATTCAATTCCACAGTCATGCTTAAGTTAAGCATCTATACCTACTCTGTAATTAATAAAGCTTCTATTAGGTCTCTGCTTCACAGGAAGCTGTATTCCTAAATTAGGTGCTTCAGGTGAGGTTACTCTCCTTCCCTGTATGTCAAAAAGCCACAGTAAAAAAAATCATAAAGATTGTATTTGGCCATTTAAGAAGCAGAATTAAATGAGAATGGACCAGACATATTGTGTTAAACAGTTTTACACAGATAGTCATCTAAGGTACTTAGGTACCTGATTACTGCCTAATGTTTTTTCCATACAAAAAGCTTAGGATTGAAGGGAGTACTTTAGCCTGTCTCTTACAAATGGGAGATTTGAGGTACAATGATAATAAATGATCAAGCTGAGCAAGAAGCCTCTGAGTAGAGAAAATT
>CM029918.1:46505000-46557500 GCA_017639245.1 Myiopsitta monachus
TGCCTCTCACCAATTTAATATGTATACAATCCCAAGGTTGGTATAAAAAACATTTTGTCCAATAAATGGTGTGATCTTTCAGTTATTAGCGTCATGTATTGTACTACTGCTAGGACCATCTTATTCAGTAAATCTAATTCGTCTAATCTAAACAGTCCAGCCCTGTTATTCTGGTCAGTTTTTACCTTTTGGCAACTGTGAACCTATGTTTTCTTCATCATTATCTTACATATGCACACCGCTGATTGTCAGGGCTATTTATAGTCCTTAAAGTTAAACATGCAGGTGTAGGAAGGTTATGAATGCTGAATACTTGCTATTATCATCTTAACTGTACAGAGAACAAGTTTAACACTTTCTGAATTTATTGGTAAAAAATATTGTTATATTTTCCCCACTGAATCAGACCAGTTGTGATAGAATGGGTTATTTTGCCTGACAAACATCTTGATCCATCAAATGAACTTTATTCAAGTGGGAGCTATTCAGGAGCTGCCACTTCCTCAGCTGAGGAATAACATTGTCATGAGTACACCTAACCAGCTAGTCTTTGTCAACTGAAAGCCAAATAGGTTAGCTTAAAACACCTTCAAGTTAAAGAAGACTTAGTGCTGGAGCCACACCCCTATAGCTCTGCAGTTTCCAGCCTTGAGGTACTTCATATCCAGCCAACTCAGGAGTATAAGGAGTTTTTGTTACCATGCTCTACTTATCATACTCATAATTTAAGTCCCATTATTAGTTGCTAGAAGATGCCTATCCATATACCATTTTGAAAGTCTCTCAAAATGAGTCTGCTGTCTACTTTAAGGAAAATCTAATGTTTGTGCAGTAGTTAAGGGAGGACAGTGTGGCCAGGACTTTGAAGGAAAACTGGACTCTGTTCCTCACTCTGTGACTTTGGGTAGTAGCATTGTACAGGGTGTTTCATACTCATGTCAAGTGTAATACCATAATTTTCAACTATCTGTTGAGATCTCTTGGCAAGAAGAAATGAAATTTAAGAAGTACTATTATGACTTATGATCACATACAATAAACTGCAGCTGTTTTTTGTTTCTTTGCTTTCAGCCCTCTCCCTTCCACCCCCTTAGCAACTTCTACATCTTCCTTCACTTTCCCTCACCCTCATCATATGTGCATGTAACTATAGGTTTATGGATGGAAGGAGTTTATTTCCTAGCTGAGTTCCTGCATGCCAACATGCAACCTAGAATGAACTTTCTCTACCTCATTTTAACTATCCTGAAAACAGGAGCTCTTAATGGGACTGCTGACACAGCCTTAACTAAAGCAGTGTGAACGTATTGCTATAATTTATAGTGTCAGTCTATATTCCAAACAGTTTCTCTATATACTGTGTTCCACTCAAACAGGAAAAGAAGGTATTGCAGTGAATTATTGTGTAATTAATCATTTGACTATGAGGGACTCATTTACTAATTAAAAATGCAAAAAGAGTAAATTGAAATAACCAGTGACTACTAAATCACTTCTTCTGACATGTCAGCAGCATTGTAATATATCATAATGTATTGGTCAGACATACAAATCCTACATATTCTGTTACCTTTTACTTCAGAGCTGCCAAAATCATTCATTATACTTCCAGTGCAATTTCTACTACTATTCATACAACTACCAGAGCATGTTAAATTGAGATACGAGATACTGCTCAGGTTGATGTATGTACGTAGTAATAGGTAGATACATGATTCTCTGCTCTGCTGACTGTGCCTACTGTCTCTGAGTATATCGTAAGGGGACAACCCTGCTGTGACAAGATGATCTCTGGGAAATAAAATTGTGGCTTAGAAGTCTATAATTCAGGTCTGTCTAGATATTCCTGCCTCTGTAATGTTTGTGCCAGATCAGACTGGTGCATCAGTTAGAACTGTTCATGATTTAGTACACTGGCACAGACCCACCTTCACTTATGTAGGATAAGGTAGCCTTAAGCTGTCTGTGAGGCTGTGGGTTGACGGATTTCCCAAGTGCAGATCTGCAGTGCTGAGGACAAGCATTTGTGGAGTGGGGTAGCAGAGCTGGTAGAACACCTGGGACAGAGACATCTCAAACCATGCTGAATTCCTCTGCATTCCTGAGTTAGACTCTTGAGACTCAGGTCTGCACAGACTTTGTGTTGTGATTTTATTTTAATCCGCTATAGCCTTTGAAAAGCATTCAATTTATTTTTTTATTTTAAAGTTGGAATTTCTGTGCCATTTTGTTTTATAGTAGGGATGAGGGAGAAGAGAATATGAAATTCCTTTTGTTGACGTTAGCTGAAAAACTTTTGTGTTGTTAACCTTGTATGCTGAAGCTTTGTTTACTTTGTGTAGGTAATGGGTGGAGATGGCTGCAAAAAAAGGATGGTAGGGATGTGAGAAGTACAGTTCTAATTTGAAAAACAGCTTTATAGTGTTGCAACTTTTATCTTCTTAGATTTGTTCTGTATTCAGTAGGAAACTATATCTCATACTGGTAGATATAAGATTTATGAATATGATTTTATGTTAAAATCATCATAGGGAGTAGAGCTGGAGTCTCTTTTTTAAAAAAGTAACATTGCATTTATTTGCCTATCTCCAGTTAGAATTAATCAATTATTGCATTCACATGCTGATACGTTGGAGAAAATAGTGCTTACAAGTAGTGTGGCTTGCAAGTCCATTATTGATATTGGTACATAAATGAAAAAGGTAATATACCAGTTTTACTTTTGTGTCCCAAGTTGAGCTTCCAGGCTTGTAGCAGGTATTTTTTTTCCACTTGCTTAATTGGAGAGGCAGATCCACTGCTGCCTTATTATGATGTTTTCATTGGAATGGTTTAATTTGGTATGTCAAATAGTCTGGGGATTCCGTAATATTAAAGGTTGAAGGTATTAAGCATTTAATGCAAAACCTGCTGATTCATATGGCAAGTTGTGCTTTTGGCATTCTAGAATTGTGAAAATTATTTTCTTTTTATACTTTTAATCCATTAATTTACATTAATCATGAAAGTGGAAGGAAATAAAATCATATTTTTGGAGCAGGGAGCTAAGAAACGGGTAATTGTTTCGCATTGACTGGATAACTGTATTGGTCTTTTCCCAGAAGAGAAACCCAAAATACCGAAAAAACATCAGTTACTTGCTAGTCTTTAACATTAAGAAGGGAAAATGAATGTTTTGAGGGGGAGGGTTGTGTCATGACAAATAGCACTCTTTAGAAGAATCTACAAATATAAAATAAATACAGGATGACCATGCAATATTAGATTGATTTATTTATTTTAAAACAAGCTGAATATTTCTAGGAAAACTACTGGGCTGTTTAACTTTTAATTCCCAAGGTCTCATGTTCAGAGCCTGTAACAATGTTTTATGTTAGCAAACATCTTGTTTAATAGTTATCTGCTATCTCCACTTGTCTTCAAATATTGTGATTTAGATAGAACCCTAATGCACAAGAGCAACTTTTCCCTAGAGCATTATTCAGAATATAAATTAAGTGATATTATAACAGAGCCCTCACTTAGCTCAGCATAATGAATATGAAACATCATGTACTAGTGACCAAGGTCATGGTATGAGAATGAATTACTCTATTAACTTCTCTTTTAAGTAGCATTAAAGATAATAAATAAAGAGACTAAATGCAATTCTGATAATATTATTCATGCGAAAGTAGCATACTTTATCTTGCTAAAACAATTAAGATCTGTTTTGAAGATATTTTACACTTTGGAAATATGGTGCTTAGAAGTGTTTATTGTATGTTGCAGAATGCATCAGCATTAGCCAGTAATGCAGATAATCTGATAAAAATCAAAAAGCTGATTTGTATACTATGCTAATTCAGGATCATCTCTTTGGCCTTAGATACTGCCCAAATGCTCCATAAGATTATGGCAAGCTTTAGTAGTGATATTAGATTAAATTCAGTTCTTTTGCTTATAACTTCTTTTTTTTTTTTTTTTTTTTTCTTTCCAAAAAGGAAATTACATCCATCATTCTTCTCTGTAAACCCTCTTTAGCTGCCTACTAAGCAGTATACTGTATTGTATTTTAAGCCTGGAATATTACTTTTTTTTTTTTTTTTTTTAACCAGACATATTTAAGCCTTCTCTCTCGGTTATACAGTATATTATTTCAGGGATAGAAAGTTTTGCTATTATTGTGATACCACTGTATCTGAATCATAAAGAGACTTAGTGATTTGCCATGTGCTCCATAGTGTGCTCACATGTGTTTAGGGGAAATGTGAGAGCAGTTGGTAAGAGATTACTCTGCAGTTTGCAAGTGACCACAGCACATGGAAACTTAAGGCTGTATTTGGTTTTCTAGTTGTGGATTGGGTTTTTTTGCTGCCCCCCCTCCCCCTTTTTTTTTTTTTTTTTTTTTTTCAAATTTTTGTTTGGTCTTTGGTGGTTTTTTTTTTTGTTTCGTTTTCTGTTACTTCTATTTGCAGTATTTTTCATTTGTTGATTTTTTTTTAACTTATGTGAGAGAAGAATTAAGATGTAAAACTCTGAATTGATGTTTTGGGGCGAAATTTGCTCTTGAAATGTAGCAAAAAGCAGAAGGAATCTTTCTACAGCATGAATGTGGATGAATCTAGTATATCACAGACAGTTTGCTCCTGCTGCTAATCCTAAGCGTCCTCAGGATTTTTATGGCAAAGTGTGGAGTGGTTAAGGGAAGAACATAGTGCAGAGTTCAGTGTACCACAGGCTTATTAGGCTGTCCATGAGCGCACACTCTGAGACAGTGCAGTAACCAGTACCAAATCTGATCCCATTTCCAGGGAAATTCAGAGCGTTAAGACCCTCCTTTCTTGTTTGTGGAGAAATCTGGAAGTTAAAATCCTCTGCTGTTTGTTCCTTTTACTGATGTCTTTACATGTACAGTAACAGAATTCTCATGGAACTTCCTGTAGATTCTGCAAACTTTTTCTGAAATCAGGAGAAATGTTGTAATTAAGAGCAAAATTCTTGTCCACTGTAATTTAGTAGGAAACAGCATGTGTAGGCAATCCACACTCAGAAAACTCTTCAATGTATTTTATGTGCTTGCTAACTAGCATGTTTGGAAAACACAGTCTTTAATGCGTACACTGTCTTTATAGCTCACAACAGTTATTAAGTGCCTTTACATCAAATATGTGAAGCATATACTTTTCTATCTTGGGTCACAATTTTTTTGTGTCATTATACTTAAGGCCTAATTCAGATTATATAGCAGTTTAGGGAATTTTTTTGCTCTGAATTTTGCTGAGGTAAAGTTCATCCATGTGCGCTGTTGGAAATACCTGCTGTCCAGTCAGCTGTTTCCCTCAACACTTTGCTTTCAATGGTGAATGGTAGCAGCATGGCCATTATAGCTCAACGAAGTTTTAAGAGATTGTTTGGTGCATCTGTTGCATTTCAAATTGCAGAAATATTCCGTCCTCCCAGGCTCTTGTCAAAAGCAGAGGGCCCTGGGGGAAATGAACCACTGTAATTGAGACTGTAGCATAGCTCTTCAATGCACAAAGTAGAGCCAGGTAAATGAGAGTCCTTATGCTGTTTATATCAACTTCTTAATTATGCTTAACATGATCAGTTCAACTTGATCCTGCATCAATTCTGAAAGTGTAAATAGACCTAAAGTTTCAAGGGTAAGATCATATTACACCTTAATTTACAAAATGTGTATGTACATGAATGAACCAGATTTAAATATTTTTAATAAGCCAAGGGACATGTGTTCATAGGATTGGTGGAAAAGGAATTAAAGTATTAGTTTCTTTTCTTTTATGATTAATGTTCTTCTTTACATAAGACCCGAAAGTCTAGCTAAGATCATGAAAGGCATGTTGGGTTAAATCTTTCTTTGCTATAAAGTATAGTCATTATATCTCAGCTAGCTCTAACAAAATCCCTAATATCTATGCATGCCTAGAGCCAAAATAGGTCAGCTCATAGTCTATTGCATTATATTTTATTATTTAAACTTTAAGTGATTAGTTTAGCACTTAAAAGCTTTGCAAAGAATTAGGTTACTGTTCTTCTCTTTATCCATAAGCAAACTGACATGCAGATGGACACTGAGCAGACTTGTTCCATGTTTTCTCTCAAGGCTTTTCCCAAAAGGAAAGGGCTGTAATTTTTGTACCAGCTGTTAATTTCAGCATTAGAATTTAGTTTCAACAAGTGGAAAATACACCTATGGTGAAGATTTTGATTTTGAAGATAAGGCCAGATTTCGCCTTCAGTCTCAGAATAGTCTTGAAAAACACATGTTAAGTGAAGGGGAGGGAAAAAACCTGCTACTTATGACTATATCTGATTTAGGTAACAGAAACTAAATGGGAAATAACCTGATCCCAGCAAAGTCAAAAGGATTTTATTTATCAGGGAGGGTTCTTTATCTTGTATGTACAAGGAACACTTTGCACATAAATGGATATGATTTAATTAATAACAAACTCTGCTACTTTCTGGGCTTTTTTTATTCATGGTCATAAAACACACAAAAAAATGTTGCAATTGAATTATATACTGAGTTACATAGTTATAGAGTACTGTTAGGAAGGTCTGTTCTGCAAGTTGCATTTTCTTAGGGTTCCGCTGAGGTTTTTAGTCCTTAATTTTGCCAGACTTTCTCTCACAGATTCATTTTAATTTATGCATCATGATGAATGTGACTGAGTCATCTGATAAAGGTGTATGGGATGCTTAACACACATGCCATTGTGTTAAGTCATAGCTGAACTATTTGCCTAGTACTGGACTGATGGCAGAGTTGAACGTTACCAGAACCCTTATTCTCTCTATCACATTAGGAGCCAGGAACATGATGTGTGCTGTCAGCAGTAGAGAGGAAAATATAGCAGTACAGGGCTTTTTATTTTAGAAATTAATAGAAGATTTACAGTCTTTGAAAAGTAGCCTGTTAATAGTTTAGCTCTCTTTTCCTCAAGCATGATACTTGCCATTTATCAGCCTGTGTCTTCTATGCTGTGGAAATAAGTTGTGTAAGTAGGTGTAAAAGTTACTGGAGTCCTGGAAACCGTCTGAATTGAAACAAGTGTCTTCATGGCACTTTAAAAGAAAATAGGTGCAAAATAACATGCTCAAGAAGAACAGCATGGGTGTGGTGACACTCAGCATGTTCACCTAGTAGAAGTACTTGGAGGCTGGACCTACAGTTTGTTTTATTATATCCAACAGGAGCACACCAGCCCTTTTAATAAAATAGGAAGCAAGTGCCAGCCTGTGTCAATCTCTGCTGGGAGCTGAATGAGTGGCTAAACCCATGTGAGCACTCTAGTCTGGACAGAGATGTGCAGGAAAAAAATAATTTGCTATTTTCAGTTGCATAAGGGAACTGACCACAGTAATCTCAGAATTAACAGGATTCAATAATTGCTATCTTTGTGTTCTCATGACATTTAATCTTGGTAGTGGAAATTTTCAATGTTTTGAAAAATCAACTCAGGTAATATGAGAATGTTGCTTTTGGTTGTTGTTTTGCTTGTCATGCGTAGAGAATATAGAGGGCATCTCAAAGTTGGTTTGGTTTGTTCTTTTTCCTATCATGTTGTTGTATTTACATTAGGAATACAAACATTTTATTAAATTCTTACTGTACTAATTACTTCTGTTTTCATTCCTCCAGTCATCAATTTCGGGAGTAATTTTTTTCTGGTCATCTATCTTAAAATTCTCTATTCTTTCTTCAGATGTAAAGAGGATATTACTTAAAAAATAATAAGGTCCTATTTAGTTATGCAATGTGAGGGAATAAACAAGGCATGAACAACTTGCATCTTTACTCTGAGATATAAATTTCTGAAACTCATTTCCTATTTTGTATGAAGACAGTCTTATCTGAAGTTATTTCTTGACAAATACATGTAAAATGATTGGTTTGAAATATTTCTGGTAATGATGAGGGAGTGTGAGAATATTTTCTTTTTATATCCTAGTCAGAAACATTTTTGGTGGATAACTAAATCCAGATAATGCTAGTAACTTCTAGCTAGACTTGATCTATAGCTCTCATTGAGTCAAGTCTGAAGAAAAATGGCCCAATACCTTTAAAGTAATTAAGACCTTTATCTGAAAAACAGTTACATGTGTGCTCAATTTAATGCATGTAAATAATCCAGTTGACTTAAATGGGAATATTCATAAGCATTATGTCATGCACAGTTTGCAGGATTGGGAAGTGAAATTGTTCATTTTGCGCAGAGTGGTGTACAAATTTTCTGTGGGTTTCCCATGTGTTTGGGGGACATAGAATAGTTTTTCTCTATACTATGAGCATCCTAAATCCAGGCTATTCAATTTGGCATCTGCCACTTCTCTGATTATGCTGAACTCAAGCATGTGAAATGAGTTTTTCAGCATAAAGATTCTCATTTTCAGGCCATTCTAAATCGCTGCTTTGATACAGCAAAACATAAGCTTAGGACAGTGGCAAACCAGCAACATATTCTGAGACAAATTTTTGGACATTCTTAAATCTATACAAATTTTGAAATTGATTGTATGGCTTCACTTTCTCTCCAGGTTTCCTACTTCAATACTCTGTCAACTGTGTAAGTTTCCTTCCTTTTTATATAGGTAGAATGTGGCAAGATACTTAAGTCAGTAATCCTTGGCTTCTACACATAAATCACGTCCAAATCTTGTGTTTCAAACTCTTAACTGTATGTTGGTTTCTTTTTTTTATTATTATTTTTCTGAAAACTGCCTAAAATATAATAGCTTGAATGTATTTCTATGAAAAAGGGAAAGATTAAAAATAGAAGCCTTCTAGAGCATTCAGTGATAGGAAAGACTCCCTTACAGCTTTTTTAAATTTGCCATAAACGTGCAAATTTAATTAAATTGCTTTGTTTGTTTCATGCATAATTGACAAGGTGACAATTAACTACATGGTATGTTGTCCTTTGCCTCAGGTATTGAACACTAAATTTGTGTGCTGAGAAAAGGAATGAAATGTTGTGTTGGAATTCAAAAAATCAAAACCATAAAAAAATGAATTACTTTGGCTTCAGCTGTTTCATTTGTATTTTACCTTTGTACCTACCTGCTAGCCTAGGCATCTGCATTTAGTACTTCTTAGTATACTCGATCTCTGCCTAGTATGTTGTAAAGGAGCTTTCATATTGAACAACAAATAAATGAAAAACCTCTGGAAGGTCTAGAAAACAAGTCATAGAAATAACTGAAAAAAACCCAGGGAAACTGCAAATTCAAGTTAGAATGAAAACTGTTTTCTCCCTTCTGTATGGGTTAGGTACTTCATTTGGATAATCATGCTGGAAGTCCAAAGCAGCAGCAGAATATTACCCTTTTCTACACCTAAATTGCAACCTGTCTTGCTTTCTATAAATAAGTGAATTGTCACAAAGAAATGGAGTCTTGGGAAAAATTGTCAAAAAGCTAATTAAAAACATTGTAATTGGAGTCTCCAAAATTTGTATATAAAAAGTATTTATGTGAAAACCTATGATGTCCTTCTTCTGGCTGCAAAATTTGCAGTTGGCCAGTAAAGAAGCAGATATACAGCATGCAAATCAGGTTGCTAAAACATAAAAATAGAGAAATAGAAAGAGAAATATCCTTAAATGCCTTTTTTTATATACAGGATTAAATTGTAATTAGGTAACCAAAAGTATTATAGAAAATATGTGATCCCAGAAGAATCCACCAGGCCCTACCATGGTGTCTATCATCATTGATTTGAGTGTTGAGATGTGTCAAGGAGAGACGAGGTCATGCAGCCTATGCAATGAGGCGACATGCATATAGATTTAGAGCATGCTTGACTGTTATGTTCTTGATATTTCTATTAAGAATGGCAAGCACATCACTGTCTACTGTATTGCTTGGAGTCATAGTATTCATTGCATTATGCTCTTATCCATAATATATATATGTATTTTTTTTACAGGAAACATAACCAGAAATGTTTTCTTTGGAATGCAAAATAATGCACCCTGAAGATTACTTCTTCACTGTGTTATCTTTAAATTATCAAAGAATTAAAATTTAAAAAAAAAATCCATATTATCTAGTGAAATTTTGTATGCATAGATCTTTAAGTTTTGGGCTATGCCTATTTGAGCTGATGCTAGTTTTATCTTCTGTTTTAGCTTACATGTTCTGTTTTAGTTTATATGATCAAGCTTGTGGAAGAATTGTTGGGAAAACTGATATATACGCCTTTTTTCCTAAGGAAAGCTAAAGAGATTAGGATGTCTGGCTATGCAAATATATTGTTGGAAGTAGGAAAAAATGGTGCTTTTCTTTCTTTAGAGAGCAAACGTGTGTGAAAATTAAATTGTGCAGTTAATACAAACATTTTGTCTCTTCCCCCAGAAATTCCAGGGCTAGAGATGTCATTGAAATTTGTAGGGTGAAGGTTTTTTAAAGAATTGTCCATGTGTCCTGATATGTGGCACTGACTGTCTGCAGAGTTACATGTAAGAAAAGCTCCTTCTGTAAGTGTTGCTTCCTGTTGGCAGGGCAAGCACAAAGGACAGGACATGTCTGCTGCTGTCTACCCCTACTTGAGCAGAATACAAACAAGCATATGTTGCTGAGTCCATGGGCTCCACAAATTATAGGTGAATATCTGCAGGAGGCTATGACCAGGGGAATAAATTCTCTGAGCTGTCTTTCAGCTCTCCCTGGACATATACAGTGGTGACCATAATTTCATCCACAGTATTTTCTCTGGAAACAAACAAAGCATTTTAAGTTTTATCTTAGAAAAATAAATGAAGCTTTATATTTTATTTTTTAAATAAAATAAAATTTTATTCTTTCTTGCTTCAGTTGTTTCATTGCAATTAGCCCAACATACATGTATATATACACATTAGATATAAAAATTCCCTGGCCCGATATGCTGATAGAGACAGACAACTGCACCAAAGAATGGATCTATTTCAGGTAGTGAGTGAATACTTTCACTGAAAGACACCTTCAAGGAATACTTCAGGCAAAACCCAGAACCTTTCTAAACACTGCTATAATTTTTTAATGAATAGTCATATTTCCTCTTTTCTCCTCTTCATATCAAAACTTAATTCCAGAGTGATGAGTGTAAAAGAGAACAAATTCTCCATCTCCTTCTCTAAATGGAAAAGCCAGTATACTTTAATTTAGATGAATAAAACAGTGGTTCTTCAAGCCTTCAGGCAGTAGAACAACTATGGAAGAGCTTTTGTTCATGGAAGACCACATTCAATTGTCTCAAATTTGAAGGTCTAATTTATCATGTAAAGAGATGTGTTTCTTTCATGAATATTTTGAAAACTAGCAGTTTTCTTAAATACTTCTCTTACACTGATGTTTTTTCTAAAATATTAATATTCAGTTCAAAACCACTGACTCAGCTATCAGTAGAAATTGTAGTTTGCCTTTGTTGTGTTGAAATGTATCATTTTGGCTTTTTAAAGTTGAATTTAAATATAAAAAAAATCCATGTTACCTTTTGACATTATTAGCTTGAAAAATTTCCAAATTTTGAGTTCTCGTCACCAATTGAAGTACCAACAAAATTTGGAAACAGTTTTCTTCTTCCAAAGGACAGCAATTATATGTTTAAGTAGGGCTCCATATTCTAATTCTTTTTGAGAATGATGCTAAAGAAATCTTTGAAAATGTAAAGACGGTTTGGCTTGTTACATGCAGAGATAGGAAGCTCCAGTGAAAAACAAAATGCTGATTCTGAGGGGAGGTTTGTCTTTCTCACAATATTGCAAAACCTGCAGCTTGGCATATAAACAAGAGCAACATAATTTTCATAGTCTTAATCTAATAACGTTGTTAACGAGTGACCAATAGGGAATTCAGTCTTTTGCAGCTTGTGAACAGCAGCAATTTTTTAAAAAATAATTTTTATACTCTTTCAGTTAAATATGGAGGTGATGAAGCAGCTCACCTTTTCTGACTTGATTATTTTTTGATCCACTCCTTTCTTGAAGACACAGAGGTTCCATTTTCAAGGAACAGAAACTAACTTGTATTGTTTTCCATCATTAGCTATTATCTATTGGGAATTGAAGTAGGAAGTGCAAGTGCTTTTTTTTTTTTTTTTGCTTGCTTGATTTCTAAATTATCAGAAAAGGATAAAAACTAATAACATGCAAATGCTTTTATAGGTTATCCTCTTTTGTTGTCTGTACTTCTCCATATTTTTGTGAAGTTTGTTCATTTTCAAATGGAACGGATATAATATTTTCATCACCAACCTTATAAACAATAATGTAGCATGTTCTGGAAAGCAGGGAACATAAAAACACTCTTGCCTGAAGTAGGAGAAAAAACAGTTAATTTCAATCCTGATGACAGTTTCTTGGTGAACAATAGTCTCCCAGAATTGACATGGAGAAGTAATGAATGAATGAAAGGAGAACTGAGTCACAGATGCACTTTGCAATCACTTTAGAACATCTACACTCTTCCAGCCAAAATACTATTAATACGTGTGTCAGCACAGTGAGTGAATCTCATAGTGTGAACGCATTGGAACAGTTCAGGAAAGAAAATGAAGAATATCCTCAGGGACAGACTTTTCTTTTTCTCTGAGAGACTCTTCATTATTCAGGCATTGTGATACTTTTCCTTTATTTGTGTAAAGATTAAATTGCACATGATTTCTAATGTTTCTGCTACTCCAACTGTCATAGGTCGATGACCTTCATGGAAGTGAGATAATAGATACATCGTCTGTTGTTCGGGCAAGTGCTGTTCTTCCACAGCCCAGTACTTTTCTATTGTTATAAGTCGAAAGCAATTAAATAAAGAGAAAGTTTCTAGAGTATCTTTAGTATTTCATATATATGTCCGTATGAGACTGTCATTTAACATTTATATGAGATATTATGTAATGTTATAATAACCTAGAAGCCTACACTGAGACTCTTCTACATAGTTGAGACAGCAAATTAGTGAGAAATGTCTGTGTGTATTCAAGTAACGCGGTTTCTGGAAAGGAGCCCTCTATTGTTTGAAATCTGTAATCCAAAGACTTGGAATTGATGTATTTGCCCTTGTGTGTTACCATGACTGCTAAAATCCTATCCAAATAATTTCTTTTCATATTGCTTCATATCCTAATTGGGGGAGAAATCCCTATCTCTGCATTGCAGAAAAACTATGTGCTATATACACATTCATATAAAGACTATCGTTTCACTTAAGAAAAATATGCATTACTTATTAGTAATTCCTAGCTTATCTATAGTAATTAATAAAAAAAATTTCATCCCTTAGCAATTTGAGCAACCTTTATTTTTTCATTAGTATCTTTCAAGTACTCTAAGTAGACAAATCAAGATCGTAGATGTATTTATTTCCATGAATGGTTGATGTGACACTGATGCTGTATAGAATACTATTGAATCTTGCAAAGCCCAAAGCTTCTATACAAGAAAGTACATACTATAGTTTGTGTACCTCTCTATTCTTTTTATTTTTTTTTCTTTTTCAATTTCACGCATCAATTATATCCCTTGATTACTCCTATCATGAACAATAAATTCTTCCAACTGTTTTGGAAAAATATTTAAACTATGTGTTTTAAGACATTAACTCTGCAGAATGAACTTTTGGCCTCTAGATATTTTATAAATACCAAATCAGAAGGGGTGGATATAGTTTTATTTTAAATTTTCCCTAATCAGCCTTTTAGACAGCACTTTGCAAGTGATGTATTGCTTTTGTTATGGATATTGAAGAAAGTTCAACTTTAAATAGGATAAAAAGGTGTTGGGAAATGACTGTATGGATACTTTAGAATTGGTTGTGAGAAAGGTAGAGAGATAAGGAAAATATTCACAATTTTGATCTTGGCAAGAGCTTGCTTACAGGGGTTTTACACCTTCATTTTACTACAACTTCAAAGCAAAGAGTCCTATTCACAAAGCCCTGGTTCTTTGCAAATATTTGTAACTTTATAAATCATGTTAACAGCAGAAAAAGATACAACTATTTGCCTTCTGATATTGGCTGTACATAAACCAGTATACGCTTTTGTGACAACTACCCACCATTTATATCATGTTGGTCAGAAGATAAAGTTGTTGTTAGTAAACTGTTTTGTTTAATATTACCTTTTCAAAATGTATTTTTGCTTAAATTAGTCTCTAACAACAAAAAATGATAGTTCTTTGGATGCTGAGGAGAATGAATTTTGGTACAGATAGCAGTAGGAAAAGGAAAGCCATTGTTGAAATACCAAGAAAATTCATGTATTTTATTCCTTTTTTAGCAACCATGCAATTACTATAGTGATGGAGAATTCCAAATACATGTTATCCTGATTTCACATCCCATTCTTAAGATGCTGAATGTGTCCTGGAGCAACAAATTGAAATACTTGAATGTCATCCTGCTACATGTACAGTTAAAGTATTAGCTTATCATTTCAGTATTTGATCTGGTGTGATATTTTGATTAGATTTAGGCAACATTATATATCTCTAAACCAGACTTGCTTTAGAGCAAGTAATTTGGAGCCCACATAAGCATTTTGTTGATTGTGGATATCTCACTCTGTACGCTTTAGACAGTGCAGAAGAGAGCATTGGTTTTGTTTTGCAAATGCATTAGATAGAGTTGTATATTGAATTAGTTGCCCAAACTATGTATAGGAAACTGTAGATCAATGTAATAATGGTAATGAAAAAGTAATTGTGATTGATACTTGTAGGTAAAATATCTTGAATATAGCTGAGGATATAGTATTGCAAAGACATGCATCCGAGGAATACTCTTTTGTATTTGATTCAAATCCAGAAAATAGGATTTGTGTTAAACTTCTACAGGCAGTCCCCAGGATAAAATTCTTCACAGTGCTGCTGGAAATTTATTTGGATGTGGCCTTCAGGTTATTGTTATTTTTTAGGTTGCTCTTCTGAGGAGTCTTTCATTGGCAAAGAGGTTTACAAGGTGCCTAATTCAGAGGCAGATGTACAGACTTATTGTTTAACTAAACCACAGTCATATCTCTGCAGCATTTTTGGAAAATTTTTCACTTTCTAACCTCGGAAGCTCATCAGACCGGTTCTTGATACAATCCGTACCTTTTTATCTCTCAAAAAAGCTGTCTAGTACCAGTCTTTTTCTACTGAAAAACTAAAACCACCAAGCTCTTGTAGGAAATATATACTTGGCAGAGATGTAATAAACTGACTCAGCCAAACCTTGGTAATGATATCTCATCCTACCTTTAAAAGTTTTTGATGCATAGTAGATGATGGAACTTGCAGGACTGTTGAGATTAGTTTTATTTGAATGGCATTCAGCTTCTTTACATAAGAGAAAATCAAGGGAACCTAGCTGCGCTGGTAACAATTTTTCCTAGATCAAATTTATATGAAAGCAACTATTACATTTTGTGTTACTGAGACATGCTTAATGTTGAATGACACGATTTTTTTCTTCACCAAGATAAAACAGAAAATAATTTGCTAAGCTATATCACCGCTTCCCTCCCATGATTTGTAATATTTCTCCCTTGAGCTTGTTTCCAATTCTAGGGCCTGCATACGCTGGATTCCATGTAGGTTTACACTGGGTACACATAAAAACATATTCTACATCTCCACCTGTATTTCTGCTGGTTGTTTTTAACCCTAGTTGTTTTTTAACCCTCCTTGGGCAGGCTGTAAACGAAACGAGGTTTTTCTTCTATTGATGATCACGTATCTTCTGGTTTTGCTATCAAATGAAGGCCAGTTTTCTCCTTATTCTCTGTTGCAAAATTGTACCAGCTTGTACTCACTCCTAGAAGATCCTGGATGCATGCTGTTTTAGTGGTCTTAAGCCTGCTTTGCAGAATCCTTAACTAGCTGTTCTACATATAATGGCCGTTTTAGCGTATGATAGTAATTTAAAGCAGAACCATAGGTTGAGCAGAGATGCCCTCTGGAACGTGCAGGATCATCTCCTGTCTGGCCAGCTCTGCGATGCCTTGCCACTGGAGTCCAGCTTCAGAGAGAACAGTGGGACCCCATGTGCAGTATAGTAACTTCATTACTGGTTTCTGTAACCTGTTTTCCATTCTTCAGCATTGGATCATTCTAAAATTACCACTGTCCTTACAAAAGTAATTATTTTAGGTTTTGTCCCCTCCTCAAGCCTCCATGTTTGGTCCTTCTGGCTTACAACTGCTGTTTTATTTGAGGACTGGAGCTTAAAACTTGTTGTCATCCATATCTTACCCTTTATTTCTGTTTTTTGTCACCTCTTTCCCCCTTCCTCATGAAAACAGTGGTACAAGAATCAACATATATTTCATTTTTCTGAATGACTGCTGTGGTTTTATTTCTTAGGGGTCTGCTGTTATCATCCAACAATTCACCAAACCACTTTTTTCAATGCAGTATCCTCTTTTTTCTTGATTGTCAAGTAAAAAGAAAACAGTATTTGTTAGGTTCTAAAATTCATATTTTCAACCTCACCTATTTCTTGCCTTTTTCTTAATTACCTACTTCTAATGGTACAACTTTGTCTTCTTGTCTTTCTATAAGCAAATTAAACCCTACTACTAACTCTACACTGCTAACTAAATTACTTTTCCTTAAACTCTTGCTGCAAACCATTAAAGCATGGCTTTCACTTGACAGATGGCGGTGTATTCCCCTTACAAAAGCCACACCTGTTTATCTGCATTGTGGAGGACCTAATTTATTTTTCTTGATCATTCTGCTATCTCTGACAGAATAATTCCTTCTCCTGTGCAGATTTTTACCTTTTTCTATTCCTCATGTGTTGGTTTAATGTTAGAGCTTTGACAGTTCCCACTTCTTTATGCTAAAAAAACTGTAGATTCTTCTGTTTTCTCTTGAACTAGCTTCCATGTCTACATGCTACGTTGGCTCTGCTAATGGTGAAATAATTTTCTCTTCTGTCTTGGTTTCTCTAAATATAAAATTCAACTATTGCATTTTAGAAATTATGTCATGGGATCAGGAGTCTCACAAGTCTATATAGCAACGTGAATGCTGGCCACGTGGGATCTATAATTTGAACATATTAATTATGCACTATGACCATTTTGTGTCTCTTTCACAAATGCAGAATTTTTTTACGCTATGTTCAGATGTAATAATTCAGAATGTCAAAAAAAAGTGCCAAAGTGCTATAACCTCAAAATGTCCAAACCAGATGCTTTTGGATTCTCAAATTTCATGCAAACTCCTTTTGTCTGAAGAAGCTTTAGCAAAAGAGCAAAGTTTTACTGTCTCATTTTAAAACATTGCTATTGGAGTTGAAGCTTCAAGCATTTGTATTTCTAAAGACCTATATATATTAATCCTTTAAATGTATAAGAATATTTCCGTTTTGTTTTGAGTGTCTGTTGCTAATATCGGATTCAAAAACCACTTTATGCATCTGTGTCAATTCTACAAAGAGAGCTTCATTATCATCACAATGCTAGCTGTCGACAGTACACTGTATGAGACCATCTTTATGTTGGCAAATTACTCCAGTCTTTTCACATAACTGGATGACAAATCCCAAATTATGGTGGGCTGATTTTATAATTTGTCCTTCTTTAGGGGTGTTATTGCCTACATGCACTGTGGGGAAGAATTTTGCATTGGCAGGGAGATAGACCGTTGATTTACTATAAACATGGGAAGAGGTTGTTGTTAGGAGAGGAAGTCCAAAGTTATGTGTGACTTAGAATTAAGTAATATCAGTGCCTAAGTAATTTTCTGTATTTTCTTCTTCTTGTATGCAATTTTTCAGAATGTGTGGGGCTTGGAAAGGGGATTATTTTGTGTAGGCATGATGGGTTTTGTTTTACAGTCTACTGCCAGCCTGCAAAGCCCATGCAATCAATAAGGGGCAATGGGAATTCTATATCTGTCATTAACTGGAGTGTTTATTAATTCTCAATTAGAGTGCTAATCAGTCTTACCTGTGCAAACTCATTGGAAAGAATGGGGTGATCCAGGTGTCATCCCAGGTATATGACAAATGTGAGATCACAAACATTTCTTTGAGAGAGTAATTTGGCAAGTACAGGCAATCCTGTGCAAGACTTAACCCATATTAACTTTAAAACCCAAGTGTGACTCAACAGTTAAGGCTATGGATATTGCTGTAGTCATTTGGATACAATTAGATTGGTATTTTAGAGTCATTATTCCGTATGGGATTTTCTTTTTTTTTTTTTCTTAGATGCAAGATGCTCTGTGATTATAAGAACAAGCTGATGCACTTTTCAGAATCACATAGGAAATCACTATTTTCTTTCAAATCTCTGAAAGAACAGAGAGGAAAATTAATAGTTATCAATAGGCCATCAAAGTCTGCATATATGAAAGTTGTTAGAGAATCAGGACTATGCACTTGACCTCATAAGGGCCACTGCACACTTTTTTACTGTGAAGAGATCTGCTCTTATTGCACAAAATTAATTTGGTTACTGTTGCATGTTGATGGGTCACAGCTGTTACATCTTTTACCACTATCAGTGGAGAAAGCCTTTTTTGTACAATTTAAGCATACACATCTATTAGTCTTTGAGACAATTAGAAGAAAGTAGTGACTTAAATTGTATTTCACAATATGGAAAAATAATTTCTGTAGGTGGGAAAAACATAAAATCCTTTTACCACTGATCACAAAGAAAAAAAAGAAGAGGTAACTTTCCTAAAAGAGAAATTTTCTTTCTCAAATACTTAATGTAAACATTAAGGTCTGAAATTTAAGATGTGACTGTTTTCCTTAGACTGTACTTCAGTTTGCATCAGCTTTATGCCTCTGTTTTGTTCACATTAAAAGCTTTTAATGTGTGGTTTGTAACTTCGAAAGTCAAGTCATGGGCAAGGCTCTTAGCTGGCAAATATTACTTGTCACACTTAAACATTGGAGTTAAGTCAAATCATACCATAGTGGGATGTCTTCTGTATTGGTTGGAAACAAACCAAAACCATCCCAAACCACAGCATTGACCAGGAAATGTTCTCTAGGAATTGCACCTTTTTCCTTAAGAAACTCCATATGATGCTGTGAAACTTGAAAATTCAATTTTTCTTTTCTCCTGAGCAGACTTTAGAATCACGTCATGGGAATGCTTTCTGATTTATTTTTTAACATAGTTTCAGATGGTGAAAAAAATAAATAGAGAGCTGTTAATCAGTATTGTTAGTCAAATAAGGCATTTAAAAGATGAACTTGAAACGCAAATTATGCCTGCTAATCCCAGTCAGGTTCTGTGCTTCTCATGTACTTGATAATACTGTGAAGCTGACAATGGGATCAGTAAAGGAGGGGTATAACTGATGTGGCAGACAATAACACAAGAAGCAGTGTTGACGCTATATATCATTAAGTATTCCAGCATTGTACCAGTTCCTGTTCTTTGCTCTCTCTCTTTTTCTTTGTTTGTTTGTTTGTTCCATATCTTAAATTTTCTTCTCTGCCTTCTTTTTCCCTAAATCTAGTGCCTCAAATGCATGTTACCTCATTTTTATTCTGGAATCATCAGAAAGTACATAGCCAGAATAAATTGTTATGGTTTCACCAAATGCTTTGCTTATAAAATAACCACTCCCCTCTTTATTGCACTTTCAATTGATATGCAAAATTTGAACTTCTGTAGCTCAACTAATAAATAAAACAATTTATTTAGCCCCATCTGTGCAAAAACACGAATTCTCACATAAAAAAGGAAAAAGATGTATTGGTTGAATGTTACAGTCATTCACAATCGCCTTAATCTGGATTTTCCTTTGCTCCCTGGATGGTAGCTTCTTTTTATTCTTAGTCTCTCAGTATTTTACTTCCAGACTTTAGTAGACTTGTTTTGCTGTGTATAGAGTGCTTAGCTGTTCCTCTCTAAATTAGCTATATCTGATACTAGCTCCACAAGCTTACTTCATTATAGTTTATAATTTGATCCAAAGTCACCTGCTGAAAAGAACAGGCTGAATTTGTGTGAGGGTATACACATGCATCTGGTCGCTCACTCTTTGGTGAATTGCAATAAAAATGCATCTCTGGCGCTCTGATAAAAAGGCTGATGAGCTAGAAGAGATACTTTTCTATAATCGGTAATATGAATCTGATGCTTTTGCTTGCTAGTGTTTGTTGCTATTCTCTCCTCTATAAGCATGTTTATTGAGGTCTACTGAAAGCCCAGAAGCCCATAGGTCAGAGAACAGCATTTTGATGGATTATGGGATTGTAACTGTCCCTGCCAGCTGACAGCTTTTATTGGCTGGGAGGATGAGCCTGTAAACCTTTATATAATTATTGTATTAAAGCCACTGTGCCTCTGTGTTGCTGGCGCTTGTTCAGGGATCAATGTGAAGATAATTTCAAAAATGAATAGTAAGTATTGATTGTCCCTTGGTGGAGCCTTATCAGTGGCTGAAGCAGACTACTGTAGATTATAACTTCAATGTCATTTATGATGATATGATATGTATTGCAGAGTAGCAATTTAAACAAAGGGCTGATTTAATTCACAATGGATTTTTGTAGCGTGATGGGTAATAAATCACAATCTGTGTAATTTTTCGAAATGAACACATGTTGGCAGTAGTTCAGGGCAGTTCCTGGGAGATCTGAAAATGACCAGGGAGGGCAAATATCAGCAGCGAACCCCTTCTGAATGATTGGCCCTTACTTGGTTCTGACATTCAGATGACCTTGGGGCCTCTGCTGGCAGCTGCTGGTTAATTTTCTTCACTGAGGACACAGTTTAACTTTCTATCTGTCTGCCAATTACCTGACATTTTCAACTTATCACCTTCTATTTTTTAAATTATTGGAGGCACATCCACATTTTGACACTTTTTTTTAGCAAGTATTTGTTTTTTGCCTGCTGCTGAGACATCTCTCTGCCAAGACACTGTTACACCCCTTTTACTCAAGAAATTAATAGCTCACCTAACTGTGAGGTGAAAAAGCACAGATGTTATATGGAATATTACAAAGCCTCCCTTCAGTTTAGCAAGTGTGCGTGTGTATAAAAAGCAAATGATACCTGAAAAATAATAACCCAAGGTCAGTGACTAAATGTATATATAGCAACTGACAGGAAGCATTTTCAGCATATATTTTAGTACTTCATTTCCTTGCTAGATATTTCTTTTTTTAATGAAGAAATATCTCTTCTGAAAAAATCTGAAGAGATGGATTTCAACTGTACAAAAAATGGATTGCTATGAAGCTCTCAGGTTGAACTGACTGATGGTCCATAGATATTACATTATTTTATGCAGGCCGCTATAGTCTTGCAAATGACTCTAATCAAGATGTGTCCCTAGTAAGGTATGAAATCCTAAAGCAATGTAGGTTAGTTTTGTCTGAGTTTCATGGCTTTTGGTTTAATTCAGGAAGTAATGTTGCTTATATATTTTTGGTGAACTAAATGTTTTATTTTTATTTTTTTAAAACTTTCAGTCAAAGAGTTGAAGTCCTGAAAAAAGACATTTATGAGCTTAAGAGAAAATAAAGAGTAGGCTTATGGGGATCAGACCCATTATTATGGGGAATAAAATATCAAAATGCTCAGGACTATTAAAAGATGATCATTACATGTTAAATGCTTAAAAACCTTAGGAAATTTGAAGAACAGTACAAGAAAATGATACTTGTTGAGCATTGTGAGTTTTGAATATTATGGGAAAAATAAGGGATTAAAATACCATCATTGTGATATGGAACCTTCTTTGGGAAAGCATTAAAACATGTATATTCTGCATGTAATTAAAACTCGTTAATGTAAATCAGCCATGAGAATCTGCTTAAGTGCTTTCCTAGAAAAACATATTAAATTCAAAGCCATAGTGATGCAGTTCAGAATCAGATTGGGTCTGTACTACGTTGCTTTGTAGAATTAATATAAATGTGTGTGATGAAATAGTGTGTGGGTATTTTTTGGCACACCCCACTGTGTGGTCATCACTATTAGAAATGTTTGCTGGGCTCATTTTTGGCACACAAAATTTCAACCTTGTCATCACAGAAGGTCTAGCCTGTCTTGCACCAGACGAAGTATTACATGAGACTGGGGATCTAATGGTAAAGAAGCTATCATTTCCTATAGAAAATGGGTGTAATTTTTTTTTTCTATTTCTTCCATCACAAATGCGTCTGCTCTGTTTTCTGAAGAATAATTACTGCCTGGAGCAAGAGAGAGCCCAGTTTTGGAGCCCTTTTCTGAATTACTGCTTTTCTGAATGACTCTTCTCTACAGAAAATTGACTAGTTACACATTTCCTTTAAGTGACATAGTAAGTTGACCATTCAGTTAAGAAAAAGGAAGTTAAAAGTCTGTGTAGAAACAGGGAAACAGATATTGTAGCCAGAGACATCATATTAGGGCCTAAAGATTATATATTTGGAAAAAAAGCAGTTTGGTCTACACACAACTTCTGAAGCGGGAACACGGGAGGATATTTGCAGTAGTTTCCTAGTCTTAAATCTGTCTCAGCACTAATCAGTGCAAAAAGAAGTGGATCTGTGTGTAGAAAGAAGCAACTGTCACTGAAGACCCAATATTCATACCTGTTTTGACGAGTTAATTTTGGATTAATTCTAATCTCATCATGTGGATTGAATTCACAGTAGCAGCTGCAGAGTGCTATATTTAGTTTACTTGAGTTGCATCAGAAAAGAATCCAGTCACATATTTTTTAACCATCCCACAATGCAAATAGAAGCACAATAACTGAAAACAGCCAAGAGATTAACTGCCAGAATAAAACATTAGTATAGATCTACCAAAAGTCCTGCTAATGTGTAGCTATTCCTCATGACATTTCAGCACTTTCATAGGCTATATTAGTAACAGAATGCAGAACATAAGACTTCTCCTCTTTGAGAATAAACTTTTCTCATTATTAAAGTATTTTTTGTAGATTATTTATATGAATATACAGATTCATGAAGGTTCTTTGATTATTCAGTCTTAACACCATGATAAAAATATCTGGACTAGAGACGTAGGTTGAACAGTTCTCAGAAGAGAAGGAAATTTTAAATGTATTATATTATCATGTCAAAATATTTATACATAAAGCCCACATCAAAAAACACAACAGTTGAAGCAATAAGTGAAAATAAATTAATTTTGCTTTCAGTCGAATCTTTTTACAGTCACAGGAGAACTTGGCTTGGATGGGACCTCCAGTGGCCACCCAGTCCTGCCTCCTGCTCAGTGCTGGTCCAGTTGCAGAGGATTGCTCAGGGCCATACCCAGGCCAGTTCTAAGTGCTTCTGAGGACAGAGATGTCAAATCTCCCCTGTGTACTTGTGCCAGTGTTGCCCACCCTCATGCCTGTGCTCAGAGTTTTGCCAGTCCTCTCTTGTCCTGGGATCATACACCTCTGAGAAGAGACTGGTTCCACCTTCTCTGGACTTTCCCTTTTATGAATAATAATAAAACCCAGCATGGTCTCCCTGATCCTTCTCCATAAGTCCATGTCCCTCAGCCTCTCACATACATCCTGTGCTCTGGCCCCCTGCCTGCCTTAGGGGCCTTGCACTGGGCTCACTCCAGTATGATGCTGCCTTTCATAAACTGAGGAAACCAGTCTGGACCACCTGAAGTGGTCTCACAAGTGGTATTTAGGAGGGAATATTAATCTTCTTAATCAAGTTTATTTATCTATTGTAAAGTAATGTTATTTTGAGCATACAAAATGTTTATGGTTGCCTCAGTAACCATTGAGGTTCTGTCTGTCCTGTTCCTCTCTGGATTATCCTAAGAACCAAAGCATATTGGCCAGTTAAATTATCTTCTCCTTTATTGCCAGGGCAATCCTAAACAGCGAAGAGATAAATGAAAAACACAAATCCAGGTTTCTTCATTCAGCTTGTCCTTTATCTATCCACAGAATCTTGCTGTTCTGTTTTCCTTTCTTCTTTCTTTTCTATATAGTTTTTTATCTTTTTCCCTGCAAAGACCCCTGCCCCCATTTTGCTTTCACCTAAGCAGTGTCCCAAGAGATGAAAATTTCTCACAAAAGTAATGGTTAAAATGTTCATTAATTTGGAAATCTTTGGTACGTGTGAAGTTTTAAAAATCCGTATTACTTAGTGATTCTGGATGTCTGAAGAAAAAGTGACTGCTGTATTTCTTGAAAGATCCTTCTTTAATTAATTTTAACTTAAACTCATCAATTTATTTGTAAAATCCAAGAGAATTTGTTCTGAAATTTAAGTGTGTATCATTTCAGATAGAAATTTATTATACAAAAATTGGTTTGAATATCTGCTTCACATTCAGTGCCCAAGTTAGCTGTAGCTATGTAGTGGAGAGTGGTTCATCTTACAGAATGTTTCTTAAACATTTATGCTAAATGCCTGTTGACCTTTAACTACAGCATTGTGAATTCACCATGCAAGTTATTGCATAAGTTAATGAGGCCTTAAATTGGGAGATTTTAGAATATTCTACTGGTTTTGGTAACACTGTAGGAAGCTGTTAAATGTGTAATTCTCCTTTACAGTGAATGATCTACTTTTAATTGAGCTTTTGAACAGCTAACATAGCTACCTAAGATAACTCCAGTATTCTTTATTAGCTCATATTAACTTTATTTGTTCCAAGGATGGAATTTGTGAAGCATGGTCTTTTTACTTTTAATAAAATTCTAACAAGAACAATATTAAATAATTGTACAGTATTTGGATGAGTACTTTAGTTCCTTGCCTGAAATGCTTTTGTAGGCCTGTTTAAGCATCTTTTTTTTCTTTTTTTTTAATCGGGCAAAATTGTCATACGGAAGTTGGTTTTAGATATTCGAGCAAAAGGAGACACTAGAAAGGTAGCAGATATCCACATCGTTGTCATTCGTGCAGACTTTGTAGGTTTTCGTTTTGATTTGATCGCATTTGCTTTGTACTCCCTTTGTAAAGGAGGCAGTGGCTAGCTGTTCTGGCTAGTCTTGCTGATCAAATATAGAGCTGTGTAGGTACCAAATAAGTCAAACAGGTATAGTGTGCAGATTCTTGCTGGTAAATGAGCAAAAACTATGCAAGGTGACTATTTTGGTGTTTGTGTTTTGTTGTTGTTGGGTTTTTGGTGCTTGTTTGTTTGTTGTGTGTGTGTGTCTTGTTTTTTGTTTGTGTTTCTTTGAAAGTGGCAGGTGATAAGAAATTGATATTTGCGTAGACAGCATATGAATATATTATGCCACTTTAGTACTGTTTTTCTGTGAGCAGCAGCTAATTTGGTCATGTTAATCCTTCAAAAACTGAATAAACTTCTAGAAGATGCCTCTAGCAAAACAATGCTCTCACTACTTACAGGTATTTCAGAATATGACTAGTTTGCCCAGTCATAGTGTCAGACTTCCAAGCATTGAATGTATATTGGTTATGCTTTTATTTTGAAATACTTTAAAACCTTTAAAACACTTGAAGCCTGTAAAGCACTGTCATAGAAATACCAATCTAATCAGTAAGGGGTAGTGAGGGCAACCAAGCTTCCAACTTTCTGGAAATGCCAGATTTACATGCGAAGAGCAGAACAGTAACCACTCTCATGTGTTCAGTCTCAAGAGCTGACCACCCAACCCTGCTCTTCCATAGACTAAGATCTTATACCTATTCCCTACTTTCTTGCATTGTCATAATTTTCACCTCCTATGCATGTTGTCTTCTTAATACCATTTGTCAAATCTACAGTAACAGTCATGCATTCCTTTAAAATCCATTCTAAAAACAGAGGAAGCGCTATAGTTATTCCTTTTGCTGAGCTGTATGTTAAAGATTTCTGATGCATATGAAAATCCTATGTTTAATCCTGATGATGTAATCCTGATGATGACAACAGCAGGAAAAACTAAATTTGATGCACATACAGATCATGATGAAAGTTCTGTGAAAAGATTTAATGTTGAAAATACGTCTGGCTTTTTTTAGATTTATGGTCCTTTATGCCTGCAGTCTTGAGTTCTGAGTTCCTCTACGCTAATACTGCTTTATATTTTTTTATATTATATCCACTGTATTTTAATGTAATTCTATTAATTGAAGGTAGGAAAAAAAAAAATCCCCTTGCTCAGAATTCAAGGAGAATAGAGTTTTCCTAAAAAAGGGACTGAATTGTTTTTGGCTGTTGGAAGAATAGACTTAAGAGCACTCTGGAAATATGCCCAGCAAAGCAAAAGAACTGATGTCATGGGCTTTCATCTCAGCCAATAAGCAGTACCCATAGCTTTCTCTTGCTACAGAAGATAGATCATAGCTCAGGTCTGGTAGTCAGCATCCTCCACTCAGTGGAGAGAGGGCATCTCACTGCACGGCTTCATAAACTACCGCCTCTGTTCTGCTGGTGCCTGCATCAAAGAGTGGAGTAGCTAATGTCTAAGATCAACTCCTGGGTAATTTCTAGATACCTGTCTCTGCAGGCACTTCTCCACTGCTCTTTGACCTCAGGGTCTTACCTTGTTTGATCTTGTGTAACTGCAGGCTTACACCCATAGCACACAAGTTGCCCTTGCTACTTTTTCCTTCCCTCCAAGAAGGTTTTTGGACAGATAAGTTGGGTCGTAGCGTTTCGCTGAGGCCAAAAAGACCACACCAGCATAACAGAAATGGAAGCACCAGGACTCACTTTATCCATGACAGAACTTCAACTTTTTCTCTCCTGTGTTTAATACACCAGAGATACAAATCGGATTAGAAAGGGACAGGTAGTTGGTTGGTTGGTCAGAACTTTTTGCTTAGAGTGCTCATGACTACTGTTATACAATAATGAGCGCAGTGTAAGTCTTGTGAGCAGCAGCCAGTTTTCTATATTTCTTCAGTGAAGTTTAACTTCACAGCACAGCACCCAAGCAGTGACAGAAAAGAAGAGACAGGATCTGAAACAGTTTGCATTTGTAAGAAAAAGAAGTTATGTTATTTTCTGACAGGAGGTTAATGGAAAAATCTGTTCACAACGTAGTGCTGAGTGTACTGTAACAATATGTGCATGTATATGCAAATATTATATAACCACTGGTGACAAAAATCATCATATAGGGGACAAGAGCAATTTTTAAATCATTGTTGACAGGGCAAAAAGCACCTTGTTTTGAAAGATTCTAAATCTGTTAATTTGCAGACACATATATGGAAAGTAGCAAGAATTGCTGTTTGTGCTCTCTGGTACAAGGATCAGGAAGGGAAAATGTATTTAGGAGAAAGGAAAAAAAAATAGCACAAAGAAGAAAATATAGTTAAGTGTGGTCTTGAAAAAAAGTATTCAGCTAACAATAGAAAAAGCAAACTGAAATGTAAAAGGTATGGAAATGAGGATCATGAAAGAAAAATATGAGCTAAAAGAATGAAAATAAAGAAGTAAAATTCTTACTCCCTAATATTTATTTGACATATTTAGAATTTCTAAGAGAAGAAAGACAAAATGAGCAATGAGGTAATAAATAAGATTTTAAATTGTGAAGTATGTCACATTTGAAAACTTATATTGTAAATATTTGAGTTTTGATCTTACAAATGAGACAGTTATTTCAAATATTAATGCAAGGTCAGCGCAGCTCATTTACTGCACAGTGAATTTATCACTTGTTGTTTTAGTAGTATTCAGGTATTAGACAGCACGTTCAAGCCAGAAACGCATCATAATTTTAAATCTGGGACCAAACTTCTACTATTTCAGACAACTCATGACCAGGAAAAAAAAAAAGTATTCTTAAGTATGGGGGGAGATAAGGAAACTCATTGTACGAGAGATTGCAAGATGTCATGAGCAGTTCTATTTAGTAATGAGCTTGTAACACCTCTCATATCAACAGAGGATTGAACAAGGTGGACAATATGAAAAGTGATTTGGTACCTTTTGTATATGTTGCTCTTTCCAGTTATTTTAGCTTTCTACTTGTTTTGCTGAGAAGTAAAAAACCTTAATCCTTTTGATACATTTCGTAAGGAAAAGCATAATTCCAATGATAGTATTTTTTTAATCTCAGGATAATGTGAATGTTTATGGCAGTCTGTAGAGAATCATTTTTCCATGCTTTGTTCCTTGTTTAGCCTTCAAATGCAGTATTTATCAGTCTGCAGAGCAAAACTATGTGCATGCCATATCATTACTAGCTCAGGGGGAATCATTCGAACCAATGTAATTTACTCAATATTGGTCAGTTTGACTCCTGACCCTAGTCCCCTGACAGTGTATCCTTGGCAACCCCTGATGTGTGTTAAGTCAGGATGTGCTTATTGGTCTCATCTGTGACAGCTTGCTAAAGGCTGCTTAACATAGCTTGGTCTTTTCAAAAGAAAATTAAAAACCTAATAATATAGTGTATTCTGACCAGACTGGTATTTATAAAAGCTCAGAAATTGTAACTTTTATTTTCAGCTCTGCAAATCTGATTTCCCATTTCAAATGGAGAAAAGAGGTTTTGGAAATTAGTTTTGGAGGAAAAAAAAATGTTTTGGAGCAATATTGAAAAACAAAAATAATCTGGAGGTTATCCAAACATCAGTAGTCTTTGTCAGACATTTGGGAAGTTTTTATGTTTCGTTGCTACTTAGGTAAAGTTGCAAGGTGAGAATTTTTCTCCATATGCATGCACCATTGCAAAGCTGTTTAGACTGTATTTGTTTAAGTAAGAGGAGACCTCGCTCATTGAGCTAGCAAAAAGTCCCCGGGATTGTTTTACTGCTTCTGTGCCATTTGTAGTTATGAAAAGAAGCAGTTGTACAAGTTTAACCAGGAGCTTTGTGATTTTTCCTATCTGGTATAGAGTTCGGGTAAAGCCAGCATGTTTAAAAGATGATGTTTAGTGTTTCTGGAAGTAGGGGAATTTGGCCATACATCTCACTATTTCTCACTTTCCAGTGACTGTATGATCCAATTAACCATGTTTAGTGAAGAAAAATTTAACTAAAGCTGCATTAATCTTTGACCAGACCAATCCAGATTTGTAGTGATGTCAGTGATACCAAGGCTTACAGTCCATGTGATCCTGAACCGAGTATGCTGTCACTGGACAGAGGATCCATCTGCTAACCCAGTACTCTGCCAGGAAGCATGAGTATCCTATTGGTGATTTAGAAAGTAATCAGCAACAAAAAAATCCATGAAACAACCACAAACAAAATGCTAAAAAAAAAAAAAGTGGGCTCTAGGGCTTGTCAGAATGATGTCAGGTGGGAATTCTTTTAACTTCTTTTTCATTTTGTTAGAAAGCAATCTCTGCCATCAGCTACATAATGTATTAGAAATGTATTCTAGATTCTTTCGTTAAAAGGACATATAAACACATCCTTTTATTGCATATACTGTTCAGGTCCTGATTATACAGCCATTGTTATCATTTAAAAATCAAGGATCCCTTGGAAGATTGCTAAAAGGTTGTAAATCTGCTACATGTTTTCTATAATTAAGTGTACTTCACGAGCTATCAGAAGGCTTGAGTAAATTCTGGTATTAATTCTTTGGTTTTATTTTATATTTTCTTTCCAAATCAGCAAATGGGAAAATACCTTAGTAATAAAATGTTTTCTAAAGAGATGGAGCAAGGTGCTTCCTGGAAAGTGCTATTTAAACCAACACTCAGGAAAGCAGTGGTAACTTTAGGTGCTTATTTTGAGTGTTGTGCATTATGAGCTAAGGTTGCTGTCTGTTTCAAGTGCCTCTTGTCTCAGTAAGCATCATCCAGTACTTCAGTGAAGTAATGATTCCTCATGCTGTCTTCAATGAGAGCGTACAACATTAACATATTCCTAGAATGAATTCTGGCTTCTAACTGAAGCAACAATCCTGTGCAAATATTTGCATGAGTCTGTGTGTTTAAAGTGGTTATATTCATGTAGAGGTGAATTTTATTTAGGTAGAATTGATTAGGCTGTGGTCTGTGAGGCCTGAAGTCTAGGATGTTGGGTGTTTTCTTTTTGGTGTAGCTTTTTCTTTTGTTATGGGTTTGGGTTTTGGTTTTTTTTTTTTTTTAAGTGTTTGGTGATTTGTGTTTTTCTGGTTTGTTTCTTTTTTTTTTTTCCAGTAAGCTTTCTTGGTCTCAATAGCTGTGTTGTGAAATCTTGTATTTGCATACAAGGTAAAATGCCAGTTAGAATGTGTTATCTCATTTTCAGGCTAGGAACACAAGTTTGCTAAAAAGATCTAGAATTAATTTATGTTCAAGTATGGGATAGGTATGATAGAAGAAAAAGTCCTATTGGCACAAAAATTTGAGAAAAGGACCAGAGTTCTGTAGGAACAAAATATATTTTTCTACAATACAGAGTAGTTACAAGCTTGACATAACTGTCCAGGAAAAGATTTCTGACTGTATTACAAGGAAATGCTAAATGAGATCCAGAATGTGTAATGTATCACTGCCTGTCAGTCTGGGGAGCAGATACCAGCTGGAATGTTATATTTACTGTAGTGCTTCAGTGGCAAAGCTATGGGCTGCTTTTGTTAGCAAACACTAATTTTCCTCTTCTCAGAAGTATTGGAACATCATGAGTTTGGCTCCTGGCTGAAAACACTGTGGGATCGATGTGCTAAAAAACTTTTGGTTAGCACATTGTTTGAACTAGGTATCTAATTTCTCTGTGTAAGGCTTACTATATGTATATATGTTCAGAGACATATGCTTGTAATAAGTTTTCAAAATAATTTACTAGCTAAGATAAATAGCGCTGTATTTCTAAAAATGGAGATTGTATAATAGAATATACAGCTTTAGAGCACTAGTAATGAAATCTTATTCTAGCAGGTGTACACAAAGAAATGTAATCTTTTAATAAGTTTTGATGTTTTATATTTTAAAGCATCAAACTGTTATTTAATAAACAATTTACATATGCAGGGAAAAAAATACTGCTCATATCTTAGTTTTGCAATACTAAACCAAGCATTATATAAGACAGCTCAGGTGCTTTTTTAGTGCCAGTAAAGAAGAAAAAGAGGAATGGAACAGAGGGGAAATATTGAATTGTTATGCATGCGTTATGTGTTATGTTATAATTCTATGTGTGCATGTAAAAAATATGGAAACTAACGGGAATTAATAGAAACTGTCCTGAAATTTTAGGTTTTTTTTTTATATAGGTACAGTTTTACTAATTAGAATGCTGGTAAATTTTAGCATTATAAACTGTGATTGTTCTCTTGTAACCAGTATTCTTTTTGGTTTGTTTTGTTTGTTTAATTTTTTTACTCTTTTTTTTTTTTTTTTTTTCTTCTAATACCGGATAAGCCGTCATGGCTTCTTAGAAATTACCTCTTTATTTATGTATAAGCATATGGTTAATGATGTTAGCAGGCTGGTGTTTGTTTACTAACCACAAGTGTTGCATGATGTAAATGGCTAAGGTAAATCTAGTCACCAGTGAAATTAGTTTAATCTGGCTTTTTTTTTATATATCTAAACCAAACCAGTATATATACTGAGATTTCATCTGATACAAGTTTTCACTGATGTCCATGAGAAAATCCCACTGGCTGTGGATCTGCCTCATTGACTTTAGCAGGACCAGGACCTCATTCAGGGAGCTCCTTGGGGTACTCGTCAGATGTCTTAACGTCTGACGTAGCTATAAGCATGCCATGGTTCCAGACACACCTAAAATGTCTTGTTTTCTGTTGGCACAAATAGTTAATTATGTTTTACTGCAAACACAGGGAATAATTTTCACCCAAAAGAGTAAAAAAGGAATTGATGAGTTTTGGTGTAATTTGAAAGCATCTGAATTAGTTTATTATAGGTTAATTATTAATAAAGGCAATATATAAAACCAGTTTCATTAAAGAAACCAGCTGGCAACGTAAGGCATTGGGTGGCATGTTCTAGTTGTAGTCTGCTGACCATCCCTCATTCTGCAATGGTTTCATGATGCAACTTCATGAACGTTGTTTCACTGACTTGAAGATGTAGTAAGTCTTTGAGGACTTCAAGGCACTAAAAGAGAAAGTGTACCTGCTCACAATTTCTGAGTATTTCTCAGCACATGCTTTGCTAATTTCTTCCAAGCTAAACTCCAGCCCTCCTACAGATATGCTAAACAAAAAGCTGAATTAATGACAGTGATAAAAAAACCTGTTTATTCTGCATTTGGTAGTAGCACAGTACAAAAAATGTAATTGTCTTATTTTCAGAGGATGATATGCATCCCAGACTCGCCTGGTTCTGAAAATTGACCATGATAAGTGTTTGATTTTTTTTAATGTACAATATGTATGAGACTATGAATTTTTTCCCTTTTTTTATAATATTTCATATATGCTGTGGTCAATTGACTGGTGCATTTCAGACAAAAAAAAAAAGACAACATATGAGTGGGATAAACATTGTGTATGTTTTAGCAAAAAAGAAATACCATCAGTCAGATAATATGTATGTGAAAGTGTGGTAACTGAATGTCCGAGAAAATAAAGAGTGCTTTTAGCAAGTCCAGCTTGTCTGAGAAGATTGAACTAGTGAGATTGCCCTTTCTTCAACGCACACACATTCTCTGTCTCACACACAGACATACATACAAAAACAAACTTGTAATGAACGGGTACTTTATCAAGGCCTCCCTCCATCCTTCATTAAATGACAGAAAATTGCTCTTTGCTGAGTTTGTCAATGCAGCTTTCCCTCCCAGAAGCCCATTTGTTTCACATGCTAGCACAGAATATTGCAGGAATTCGCAGATTTTAAATGACAAATGTGTCGAAGTTTACCCGGTTCTGAATCATTCTTTTCTTAGGCTGACTACAAGGTACAGTAACTTCCAAAGCTTGACTGGAATTTTTATTTTAGGTAGATCTTACTATTTCAGTAGTAAAACAGTATTGGACTATGATCTTTTGCTGCTTGGCAATGTCCCTAAAGGATTCTTTCTTTCCAAAAGCCTTTTCTTTTTACCTTATGTGATAGATGTTGCCATTCTAAACGGAGAGCATGAACAAAACAATGAACGCATTACTTTACTGCAACTTCTCTATTCTTTATTGAATTTGTCATTTTATTAATTGCACTTACATGTAATGGAGACGAAAAGATGTTTTTTATGAGATAAAAACTTAACGGTTTGACACCATGAAAAGAAAATGGTTCTTTCTAGCACCTTTCAGGACAGAAGGCACTTACAAATAGCAGCCACTGTGTTGCTTTGTTAGAGTAACACTTTGATGTGTAGGATTATAATCAATGTAAATTATTGAGTTTTGCTACTGTGCTGTGTTGAAGGTATAATGTGTTACTTTGTGGAGGCATTATTTATTCATACCAAGAAAACAGCTACATAACATTTTTTCACTTAAATGCTATATTAAGGGTGAATTTGTAAATATAAATTTAAGAACATGCTTGTACAAGGTTTCAGTAAATACATACTAGGTCTTATTCCTGCATTTATATATGCTATGAATTCCAATCCAAACAAATGAAGAAGAGTATTAGGATGGAGCCTGAAGCATGGCATGTCCTTTAATTGCCATTTACATAGCAGAGGAATCATTAATTTCTAATTCACCTATTATTCACTCTCTTTAGTATGCTGTGTCAATGTCGGTTTTGGGGCAGTGGAATAGATGTGGCTCTGCAACCTACTTTTGTGTGTTTTTCCTTTTCTTAATGCTTTTTTTTGATCTTAGTAAAATACTACTTTGACATAGGCAGTTAAGGGCTCTTGTTTGGATATGATTTATGGTGCTACATTAACCCTTCATTGACCTAGAAATGCCCTAATATTAAAACAGTTTGACACACAGAAAATCAAAAGCCCTTTTATTGGATGTGCTATTGTCTGCATCATAAGTTTCTCCAATGTGATGCCACTGTTACACCATCAATTTCCTACTGCTATTGAACACTGTATTGAAAAACTAATGGACAGAATCCTTTGTCATTTCTGTCCCAGTGATCAGCAAATGGCTCAGTGAAAGTCTTCCCCTTCATATCACTTCAGGCGTTTCAAAATGACACATTGAAGGTACTTGCTTAGCATTTTATTAAAGGCAAGGGTGGGCTGGATCCTACTGGGCTCTGTGTAAAACTTCCCATCAGCTAGCTCCCATGGATTTTGGCAGAAGATGGAAGTGTGTGGTGCCTCTATGGAGCTGAGGATAGCCCCTCTGTCATGTGGTGCAACAATACCATATTCATATTTGTTAAGAAGACAAATAAATCCTTGTAGAAGATTTTCTAGAGTTTAACAGTAAATAGTGAATAGACTCTATATATAAATGCAATCAGCTGTGGATATTATAATGGCTTATTAATTTACAAATTAAATAATTTTCTGTGGCTACAATAGTAACCTATTGCTTTATGAAGAAATTTTTGATGAATGTTTTCTATTTAAGCCTACAGCTTTTAGCAGAATGTTGAAAACCCTTAATGCATTTTTTATAAAGCTGCTTGATTCTAGAGTGCTTTTGCCTACTGGAAATGAATATATTTCTATTTTCAATTTATGTTGTAACTGCTACCTCTTCTGAGTTGTATATTTGGTACGTAGGAGGTGCAATTTTAAAGTTAATCTACCATAATATATTTTCACAAAATATTTTTAATATTGTTATTGATCTTTGGTTCCTTGAGTTTGACAGTCACTGAAATCCAGAATATAGAAAAGGTTGGACATACAAATGTTATCTATTCAGTGCTTAACAAAGCTGTGCAGTGTAACAGGCGGGGGCTTTAATTTTATTTTTTTTTTTTTTTTGTAGTAGGAGGCTCTTGAATAATTATCTGAATTTCTTCATCATTGGTTACTGATAGAGATTCCCTTTCTGCAGAAAAAACTGCCTTCTGTTCAGCTGACCTAAAATAATCATGACTTTTATTGGCCTTTTGTGAGGGATAAATGTTCTTTGCTAATTTAAAACCTTCAGGAGTCTACCTAGTGCAGGGGCTGGGTATATCATTTAGAAAATGAACTGGTTGCACCTTTAGTGGTGGGGAAAGGTGCCAGATGGACTCCAGAGCAAGCGCTTTATCTAATTTTTTCCTGTTTATGGCCACACATATATCCTAGCACCTCTGTGTTCACAAACCTCCTACAATTGAATTTTGAGTGCACAGGCACTTGGGTTACTGGGCCTTGTGGATGGATATCATGGTCTCTGAGCATGAATGGGGAGCAAATGTCTGCGTGCATCTGTTTGGATCTACATACAATTACATTCTGGAGCAAGAGACTTATAGCAGAGTTACACCTACATAGCTGTGAAAAAAGATTGTGAACCTACATTCTCTCAGTCTGTTCCAATTTCATGAGAAAAAGATTTCAAAATGCTGCCAGTACTTGTGGCCATTTCTAATTAAAACTTCACAGGAGAATTAATGATATACTTACATATGGGATAAATGTGAAAGAAGATGATTTCAGAAATTTTACAACAGAAATCAGGTTTTGGCAGCATCTTTGGCAACCTGAAAATTTATCCTAGGTGTTGCTCACATTTGTATTTCATAGTTATGGGATATTCATACATCTTCAGCATTTACAGAAGTTGTGTAATGATGTAAAGTAAAATACAATCCCAAGAGATACTGAAAAAGCTAAAGAGAAGTAGCTGATAAATGGTGGTTATGTGTGATAGTAAAACATCACAACTGGAGACAACAAAAGTTTGGTCTTTCTCCATTATGTAAAACCAGTTTCAAAATTATAAATAAGTTTTTATAATACCTGTCCTGTAAATATCTGAAGATTAAAGAATTCCTTGCTTTGTAAAATGTTGCTTTCTTAGAGAACGATGTATGATTATATTTTTACTGGACAGTAATGTGGATGCTGTCTACATAAACACAAGACAAGCAGGCCAGAAGCCTCAGGCAGAAATGCTGAAATTTGTCCATGTAGCATTATAAGAACTCAAATGTAATTCTTATTGTGTAAATGACAACAAGGTAATTAGTAATACTAGAGACTGTCACTGATGACCTCTAGGGTCACAAGGCAATGTACTTCTCCTTGTTTATTAGCTTAACACAAAGGGTAATTATGATAATCCACATTTTTAAAAAAATAATTTCTTTAATTTTTTGTCAGTGCTGTCTTTCAGAAGAAATGTTTCTGATGCATATGACTGTGGTTACAATTCAATCCTTTCAGAGTGATATTTAACACCCTGTTAAAAAAGCTGTATATAAATAGCTTTATATAGTACAGTACACAAGCCTATATATCTGCATTTTAATTTCTACCAAAATAGCTCTTCTGACTCTGCTAAGTTGGGTCTCCAGTATTGCTAAGGTAATTAATTCTTTGAAAAGTTAGTATATGTCAGTTTAATTTCTTCCCCATTTGTCTTTGGAGTAGGCATATTTTTGTTGTTTTACTGTACTAAACTGCTTTGGCTCTTTCATAAGGGCTGCGTATTTCACTAAGCTCTTGCAATATTGAAAGAATCTATATTCTGAGAATTTGAAAACATGTCAGCCCACCTAAATTACATATTGATCAGGTTTAATTGCATGCCACCCATCAGTATTAGGTTTGAAAATTCATAAAAAAAGAAATAATGTACTCTTTGTGGATGATTACTTCTGGGGCATTTAAATGAATTCCATCACTTAACCCTGAGCCGAGACAGATTATTGAGCCTTGCAATCTAGCCAGTCAAAGTCCAATGCAGTAGAACAGCTGTTTTCTAACTATCAGAGAAAAGCAAAGAACAAACAATATAAATTTATATAGATTTTCTTTTAAGGAAAATAGCAAAGTAAAATGCTAAATGTAAACATGCATTTGTCTATTGTTTCAGGAATGTCCATTCTTGTTTTGCTAAAGAATGGTCTTAATTTTTAATTCTCTCATGTGCCATATGTTAATTCAAACTGTGATTATAATTTCAAAATTAGAGAAGTGCTCTTGAGGAAATTATTTTCCATGCATTTTCATTTTAACTGTGCATTTGCTTATATATCTGCCACCACATATCACAGAATCACAAAATCACAGAATCAACTTGGTTAGAAAAGACCTTTAAGATCATCAGGTCCAGCCATTACCCCAGGGCTGCCAAGGCCACCGCTAAACCATGTCACTGAGGGCCTCATCCACGCAGATTTTGAACACTTCCAGGGACGGTGACTCCAGCACTGCCCTGGGAAGCCTGTTCCAGTGCCTGAGTACCTCCTCTGTGAAGAAAATTTTCCAATTTTCCAACGTAAACCTCTCCTGGTGCAGCTTGAGGCTGTTTCCTCTTGTCCTATCAATTGTCAGTTGAGAGAAGAGACTGATCCCCACCTCACTGCAACCTCCTTTCAGGTAGTTGTAGAGAGTGATAAGGTCCCCCCTGAGCCTTCTCTTCTCCAGACTAAACCCATCCAGGTCCCTTGGCTGTTCCCTATCACACCTGTGCTCCAGACCCTTCACCAGCTCCGTTGCCCTCCGCTGGCCCTGCTCCAGCACCTCAATGTTTCTCTTGCAGTGAGGGGCCCAGAGCTGAATGCAGGATTTGAGGTGCAGCCTCACCAGTGCCCAGTATCCTCATTTAAAACCTAGGAATGTGGGGGTTTATTCATATTCAGTATGCTTTATGCAAGCATAGTTTTCAGTCTGTGTTCTTAAACTCAAAATGGTGGAGAAAGAATATTTATTATTAGTTTTCAAGATGTTCTTTACATTTAGAAATTATGCTTGCTGTTATTGGTGTTTTTTAAGAAATTGTGCTTATGTATGTTTTTTTCTCTACAGAATATCAATACAGAGTAAAAAGGACCAGTTAAAATCGTTGGGTTTGCTTGGATAATAGTTTAAAAGCTACATTTTATTTAGACACTTTGAGGTAATAAATATCTGAGAGCATAATTAACTGTCTTTTATCTAGGTCTACTCCTTAGTGATGCCTTTTTAGGACCTTTTGTAATGTCTCCTTTTAACTTTCAGTTTGGCCTTGAAAAGTATTTTAAAAGTTAGGATATGTTAAAAGTGGTTTTCACTATTTTTCCCCATGTACTCATGAAATGGATACCTCAATTTGTTTCAGATTTTCACCAGTTCTTCTTCTAAATTTCTCCATTTCATATGGCCTAAGATTTTAGTTTAAACAAAATAAAATAACCTGGTTTAACAAACAGAGAAATACATGTTTGTGTAAATGATCTTTTGATTTACCATGAACCTTGACTTACAGTATAGTCTTTATAAAGTATGGTTCTTGTCAAGCTAACATAAAATGACATAGCTTCAAAAAAAGATACAGAAGCTTTCTTTTATTCACCCTGAGAATTTGTCTGATTTTAATGTCATATCTACATATTACATATGTGATATATACTATTGCTATGGCCATCTCAGTTATGCAGTCTAGGAGAAAAAGCCCCACATGTAGATTTCCACCTCCCCATTTTTTATATATAAAAATCAGTCTGCAATTAAATTGGTAGTGTAGGCATACACACACTTCAGTGTTGTAGTACTTAATCACTTAAATGGGTGATTGCAGATCACAAACAAAAATCATGTCTCATGCTTACAGTACTTTTGATTCCTGAAGCAGATTGAGGCCTTTATTGCACAAAACACGAGAGTTACATCAGTCGTTACAAGTGGCTGGGCTTAACTTCCATGTGTTTTTGTATTAATTGGAAAATATGAATAACTTGTTTACTGTAGTGTTATTGTGTTTTGCTCCATATTTTTGGAAGAGAGAACAACTGATTATTTGGTAATGTACAGACATAGAAGGAAACATTCTAAACTCTCATTCTTATCCTTTAATGCTTCTTTCTTAGCTGATTGAAAGTACTCTTAGTCAAAATAGAGTAGGCCTAGCATTTGAGTATCAAAATATTTTATCAAGCATGGCATACTGCTGCTGCTGTTGTTTCAAACCATTATATGAATGATTGGTCGGTGAAGAAACTGGCTTCTTAAAGTCCATTTACTTACTCTCAGGAAAGCTGTCCTTGAGCAGGAAAACTATTAGTAAATTGAGCTTGAAACAGAGCTTAGCTGACTATGGTTTCAGGAAGTAACCTAACAATACAGAAAAAGTAAGTCTAAAAAATATGCCAAACACCCCAAAGCATCAAAAATATTGATTTAAACTTTTCTTTTTCCTTTGTTTTATTTAAAGGTAGGAATTCTTGCATATGTTGCTTTCATACTGGGACAAATTGCTATTGGAAGGTAACTGGCATTTTACTATCCGTTATGTTGGGTCGAAGCTATCCCCTTTGCAAATTGTATTCAGCCATTATTAAACCTAGTCAAATAATATTAAGAATAGCCGCAATGTATTATCAATTTTTACATAATTCCCATTTCTTTATATCTGTTCGCAAGTAATGTCTATTAGCAAAATTTTATTTTACAGAAAATAATGAGCAAACCCCTGAGATTCACTCAACCAAAGGATTGATGTATTTTGTAATTAAAATTTTATGGTTATAGGCAGATATGGTTGTGACATAGTATGATAGATACTACTCACATATGGCTTGATGCTTGAGTAAGTTCGAATGCTGAAAGACGTTCTTGAAGAAGACAATTTTTTGCATATGCTTCCCCCCCTCTCCCCCCTCATTACTCTGTATGTAGGCACATAAAATTATAATTCAGGAACAGAATACAAGGAAAAATTTTCTAGAGCAAAAATTGCCCTTAATGACAAATTGTTCATCCAGCATTAAGCTTTATGGTGCAAAACACCAGGAATAGCTTTGTACTGTTTTGCACTATGGAATTAAATAATTAAGTTGCTAAATGCTGGAAAAGCATTTATTATACACTGGACTTTTACCTTACTCTTGGCAACCTTTTAGGCTCTTTTAGATAATGTTTACTTGCTGTATATTGGGAATCTATGGATGGGATTTCACATCATGATTGTTAAGACATTTTCTTTTATCATATATTTTTGTTGCTAGCTGTGATCAAATAATATGATTTAAAGTAAATCCAATTGTCTAGAATTTGATAATACTAAAGCTTTAGCTGGAGCATTTTTGAGAGCTAGAAGCCTGACACATTAAAAGTATCTGTAAATTTTCTCTGTGTGCATTTCCCTTCTGAGGCAATGCCCCTGAAGTTCCCATTCACATTGGGGTTACAGCACCAATCCACTTTTCTTCTGCCTGTGGACAAATCAATAGCAAATCACTTATTACTTACTGAGTACATAGGAAACAAATCTGTAGAAGTCTAGATCAAAGAATGTGCTTATGGCCTCCCAAATTGAAGCTTACCACCTATAAATCATCACTACCTGTAGTCTGTGAAGAATTCTGCAGTGACTGATGTGTCGGGTTCGATGTAAAGATTTCACTGTACTATCTCTTCTCCACCTGCTATCCCTTTGCCACTGCTGGCTCGCTTTCTCTCTCTCTCCACATATTTAGTTTGGAAAACTCAAAATCAGACAAGTGTGGAATATTCACACTGGTTTTGCCCCCTTAACCTTAAACTGTTCTCTGAGACTGATCTCACAGCTTCCGTTAACTGTCATGTCTAGCTCTTAGGGATTTGTCAATGTCAATCCATTATCACTTGGCAGGGGCCATCACAGAGTGATACAAAATCCCTCATTCTCACTCCTCTCATAATATCTGAAACCCATTGCTCAAAAATCAGATGGTTAAAAAAAAATTCTGAACTGAAAGGAAATGACAAGCAGGAAAATTCAAAATGACAGGTGGACACCAACCATAACTTATTGTGCATATAGTACAAAGAATATGAGCATTCTGGATGATATCCCATTCTTAGTGAAGTCAGTGGGAATTTTTCTATTGACCAGGGACTGAGATTTTATCCTCTGTGTTTGTAGCCTTCTAGCCTCTTGCGGGGGGAGAAAAAAAAAAGAAGAGAGATAGTGGAAAAAAAAATTTCCTGGTGAAACAAAACCAGAGTATTAAAATTATTGCTATTCAGCAGGGGGTGGTGGGAGAAATCATTGTTTTGGGGTATTTGGAATTTTTTAAGCTTTCATATAGGTATAGAGTATAATGATAAAAAAAAAAAAAAACCCACCTGATTTTGGAAATATTGACAAATACCTTTTTCTATGTTGGAATTGAATAATTTTTCTTTTAAAATGATAAATTAAATAAATTGAAATGCTTTACTCTTCCAATCATTCCTGCATGATTTTCTTCCCCCTCACCAAGCTCATTCAGGAAATTGTTAGGCTAAATTTACTTTTCGTTCCAACCGTATTTTCCTAGTCTAATAAAGACAGGGATCACTTGACCAGTTTTCATTTTCTAAAAAGCTTTGCCATGTCATGTCATGTGATCCTCTAGGAATGTGAGTCATCTCCTCCTCAGAAAGGAGTCCCTGCCCTTTCCTTTTCCCACAGGCTTTCCCTCTGGAGGGGCTTCCACGGCCTATGCTTTTCCTGCTTACACTGACAGAAACCCAGAAATGAATCTGGCAAGGACTTTTCATCAAACTGAAATGATTTGCTGGCATGTTAGTGCTTATATTGCTCTTTGGTTTGTCATCTCAGCAGTAAGCACTGCCGATCAGAAACACGCTGATGGCGTGTTGTGTTCCTGAAGCTGACGGATAACTTTTAGATGAGTTATGGATGGCTGCACAAAGGTAGTGAGGAAACACTATAGTCCTTTTTTCTGATTAAGAAAATGAAAGATAATAAAAAAGACTAAACTATTTAAATGGAGGTAGAATTATATGAAGAAATAAGTAATACAGAGATTGTTTAACAGGGGTTACTAAAAAAAGTTGAAGAGCAGAGGAACTTGAGTTCTTAAATTGCCTTTATTGAGGTACCCTAAAATGGAAATGCCACTCAAACTAGAAACATAATATTTCAATCCACTGTGGTATTTACCAGTTTTATTAATTTACTATTTTATTAACCATTTCTAGTTGGGATTAATAGTCTATGGTGCTAAGTGATATTGCATGTTAATATAAATATCCTTTTCCTGGAGTTAGGCTTATTTCGAGGAAACAACATATTAGGAATCAAATTGTTCTTTGAACTCCTGTATATTTGTTTCCCTCATTCATTTCCTTCAGTTTTACCCTGTGCATTAAGTAGTACTTCTCTCACTCATTTGTGTTCTCTGCTCCTCCTTATTGGGGTGCTATATGATAACAATGAATCTGGACTAAAAGAAGAAAATTTGCAGGAGGTTTTAAGGCTGTAAAGGGAAGGGGGATGGAAAAGGGGTAGAGCCAGTATTCCACCTTAAAAATACAGTTTCTTGTGTGAATTTGTGTTTGCAAATGACAGCAGTTATTTTATTACTATAATAAGGAAAAGTAAGCCATCAACATCAGAATCCACCACAATTATTTGCTTCTTGTTTTATGGGAACTGCAAGATGGACTCCAGCATCAAGATTGTGTTCAGTTCAACCCTTTAGCTGTGTGTTTTGGAATAGAAGACAGTGAGAGAAGCTTTACTAATAGCAAAAGAGCAAATTAAGGATTTATTCTAATTATATACTTGTAGGAAAGCATATGGTTTGACAAGCAGCACTGGTGTTTGTAAACTATAGATCTCCTGTGCGTATATTTTGAAATGTCCGAGTACTTCATCTAGGTACTTGGACACTTGTTTATACATAGAGTCTGTTACATTCCTAATACATGCTTTTCTTGCTCAGACCATTTATTTGTAAAGATATGTTGGGCATCTGCAATTGCACGTCTAACTTCAAAATAGGAGCTTGAACTTTGTTGCTTTGTGCATTGTTAGTTTTACTGAATTTGTGACACACTCCGATTTAATTATGTATTGAACTAAATTGTCTTGGAAGGAAGCTTTTTTCTAATTGTATTGAAGAAGTGAAGAGACTTTTTGATGATTCTGGGAAAAAAAACTTTTCAGTTCCTAATTTTTGAGCTTAAGGATTTTTTCTTATATTGTGTCACAGACTTGTTTTGGTGGTATGTCCTAGGATTTAATGTGCTTGCCATTACACAAAATTTAAATGAATCTGCATATTAAATAAGATAATTTTTATCTCTACTGGTGAAGAACCAACAGGACCATCCAGCTGCAATGCAACTTCACTGTTTTTATTCAAGTAATAAAGGGCTGTGCAAGCTCAAAGATTCTGGACAATTATAGGTAAACGTTCAAGACATGTGTCTGAAACTTGCCAGAACCTGAAATTCCTCACATTTTAGGATTTGTTTTAAAGATTTGTGTTTTACTAATTTCTGGCCTATTTGGAATTACTCATCTGAATATGATGTCTTTGTTATGCCTCCTGGGAAAATGAGGACATCAAGCAAAAAAATTAAAACCCATAAAACCAAAAAAGCCCCCAAATTTATGAAGTGTCAAGCCTCCAGTTGCATTGATCTTAATGTAAAACACTAAAATAAGTAATTTTTGTTTCAGGAGGAGTTTCAGATTGAAAGGCCTGTTGAAAGAATGATACACATTACTCATCATTTCACTTTAGTCATTTCCACAGCTGAATTGAGCACATACCTATAGTGACTTTTATCTTTATTCTTTGTGAGCATGTCTGAAAAAGGCACAAGTGGAAATGGAGCAGGAAACTCTTTGTTAATATAAGGCTGAGCACTTTGATGCAGTTAAGAGGAAATTTACCTTTTCAAGCCTTAGCCTCTCAAAAATTCACACAAAAGAAGAAATTTGTTCTTGTTTAATACTAAACAAATGGTGCACAGTTATGTCTTAAGAACTGTGTCAAAAGTACCACCATCTTGTACTTATTAAAAAAAAGGTAATCGTTGAGGCTTGAGAGCAATCTCTTTAATTTTTCCATCACAGTTTAATATATTATCATTCCTAAAATATAAGCTAAATTCACTCTGTATGCTCGGCAAACCATAAATATCTGTGCAATACTTATGAGCTTATTATCCTTTAGGAATTGAATATCAAAGTGTATCACTTCCACTTGATAACATGCATGCCCTCTTGCTGTAAAGTTAAGCCTGTAAAGAAGGGAGGGGTAGGGGGAGGAAGATGTTTTTAAAATCTGTGTTTATTTCTTATTATCCTATTCCTGTTTGGTTGGTAATAAATTAGGCATATTTCCCCAAGTCAAGTCGATTTTGTCCATGGTGGTAATTGAATGATCTCTCCCTGTCCTTTGTTCGACTCCAGAGCCTTTTGTTTTATTTTGTTTCCCTTGTCTGCCTGAGGAGGGGGAGTGATAAAGGGACTTTGATAGGTACTTGTTGTCCAGCCAAGGTCAACCCACGGTAGGCACTAATGGAAAAACATTCTTGTGCATTGTGGAAGTTCTGGGAACTGTTTGGAAAAGAAATTGCAGCATTGCTCTCATTCTTCTAAATGAGCCAAGTGGAATACAAATTCTTTGCTCTAGCACAGGCCTTAAGGCTTGAAAATGTGAGGATGGTGATGGTTTCGCACTGATCTTATTAAGCTATTTCATATCAGGTAGGCTGAGGCCTAATAAGATGAAAGGGCTTGAAAGGGAAGTCACAAAAGTTTGAAGTAGAAACAGGATACAAACTTTTAAGCTTAATTGTAGCAACTGTTTCTGGTCACTTGGGATTTAAATTAAGATTAGATTTCTTCAACTATATGATTTAGCTGGGCTAAATAGGAAAACAACTGGGTAAAATTCTGTGGGCTGTCCAGTCACAGGAGGCCATGTTATGTGAGATTATTAACCTCTTCTGGCTTTAAAAATCTACGGATTTGGTAATAAATTCTCTGTTCCTTGAAGAAAGATGTACATTAAACCAGTTCCAATTATAGATTATTAAAAAGATAGATTTACTGTAGTGAGCAAACCTCAAAGAGAACAAGAAATGTGGGACCCCACACAAACGGCAGGCAGAATTACTGTGGTGAAATGCCAGGCTCTTAAATTCCTGAATTCATTGCTGTGGGGAGAACAACATTTGGCCTGAAAGCCAGGTACAGGCTTTTGCTGTTCTTCACCAGTCTGAACTAGACCCTGACTATAAAAAGTTGGTAAAAAAATCTGATTGTTTCAGAAGCTGAGCTGCCTGGACAGTTCTGCCAGGTCCACTACCAGGAATAAAATTTCCACGCAGCTGTGAAAGTATCAGAAGACTTCCCAGTGTGCTGGTCAGTGATAAGATTTCACATTTCGGTTTAAAGTTATTTTGAATATTGATTATCATTATTACAGCTTAAACCTGTATTAACATATAAATCCTTGGACCTTGAGTTTTACTGAAATGAAACAGAAGTGATATAGGCTAAACTGAGGAAAAAAAAAAAGCAGTTGATGCCTATCTCTATCTGGGTATGCTATTTCTGGGCAAGCAACAGCTTCCATGTAATCAATGCTGTTATTGTAAAACATGAATTATTTCAACTACAGGGGAAGAAGTTCTGGACAATCAACTGAAAACTGTGTTCGTGTTTTCATATCTCTGTAAGTCAACCACTTACATGAAAGAGACAGTGCTGTTGGTGGGATGGTAAAGACCTTATTCTTTTTTTATGTGGTGGTGTTTCTATCTTTAGAATTAATCTTACAAGTCCAGTCCATCAAAAATCCCAACTTCAGCCAATGAGTATAAGCTTGCAACTAGAACTGCAATTGATGCTGATTTTGCTGTAGTCATGGAGTCGGTTTGAATCCATATATAACAAATAAGCACTAAGTGCCTTTGTACCTTGGCGCAACTCAGTTCAAGGTATCTTAGTCTACCTTTCTTGTTTCTATTTTAATATCAACATAAAGTTCTTTGTCCTCTTCCCTCTTTGTATTAAAATATTTATAGAAGCATTGTATTAGATTAAATTAAGTTTGGACAACTCTTGACTATATAATTTGCATCAGTTCCATGTCCAGTAAAACAAACAACAAGTCAGAAATCAACCACTTTGACTTTTTATATCAGTCCTATTGGTGAAGGTTTTTTTTTGTTTGCTTGAGGGTTTTGGTTTTGCTTTGTGTTTTTTATTTGTTTTTTTTTTTTTTTTGGTTTTTGTTTTGTTTTTAATTGATAGACATATCTGCTGTGTGTGTTTAAAAAAAGAGCAAAAGAGCAGCTGTAACCACAACTCAATGATTCAGTCCTTTTAGACAGCATCTATGTCTATACTCTGTTTAAAGAATGCATACTCTATTGAAGTCAATGTTAACCAGTTATTTTACCTATCATACTTGTCCTGGAAATGCATGGACCTAAACTTTTGCTCAGATCTTTTCCTGAACTGGATTTCAGAAGATGCTTTCAATTTTAACAAGTGACTTTGAAATAAAAGGCAACAGAATCAATATTTTTAGCTGACATTTTAGAAATACTTCATAATAATGAAGTGAAAGCAAAAAACTTCAATGTCTCCCTCCCCCGTCACCCCCCCCCCCCCCAAAAAAACCTGAGGAGCTAAACTGCCAGTACAGCACGATTTTAGCCCCAAATAGAATTGTATTATCAGCTTGAATGTAGCTCTCAGCAGGGACTCAGACAGCAGACGGGATTGTATTATTCTGCCATTCCCCTATCCATCTGTTAAAGAAGTTCTGTTTGGAATCAAATGCTCTTCTTTTTAATTATTTTTTTTTAGAATAATCTAATTTTTGAATACAACCAGTAGCACTTCGTGTATGCACACCTTGCAAGTGTTTAGGAAAAAGCTTCCTTTGTTTGTTTTCATCCAAGAAATTAATCTCCACTACCTTTATTTCTTTTAGAATTGAGTTTATGCCAATCCCAAATACCCATTTGAACATCTGTAACTATAGAATCTCCCCTGTTTTCCTCTATATTGTTTTTTGTCTGGTTTGGAATGCCTTCCCCCTTCAATGAGATTTTCAAATAGTGTTTCTTTTCTTTTAGGTATTATCTCCTTCCTCTTTCAAGGAAACATGCTTGAATCTCTTTCATAGCTACAAGCAGGAAAAAGAGCAGAACTCCATTACTAAGACATGCCTTTCCCCCCTGCCCAATAGAGTTCTTTACGCTAGTTGGTACTTGTGTTATTTTCTATTTTTAAAATCTTCTCTGTCTTGTATGAAGCATGAAAATAATGGTCCAAGAAGGGATTTTATACCACCAAAGTGCTTGCAAGGTATATTCATTTATATTGGTTAATACCGCTTCTTGTGATATATATGTCTCCCAAATGAAATAAAATGCAGCAAAAAAAGGGCATAATTGAACTTACATACTTCCCAGCATAACTGAACCTGTTTAGATTTCAGATGGTATGTATACACTGGTAAGAAATTGTTGCTCATCATACTTCTGCGGTGCACACAGAAGAATGTAGGTTTAGCTTTATTTTCCTGGCAGTTTGGATTTTTTCTGGAACTAGAGGTAATGAAAAAGGTATCTGTGGAAGAGAGCAGAAGGTGTTGACAAAGGCAATTTAGAAGAAGACTTTGCCCCATTGATATTGTTGCTATCTTACTGAAAAAATTAAAAGAAAGGCAAAAATAAAAAGCAGTGACCAACAGAAACTGGCAGAGCAAATCTTATCTCAGGAAATAATGAAAAGACAGCCTTAGAAAATGAATTTTTTTAAAGTATATTATTATTTCATTCAGGTTTTATAAACTACTGCAAAAATGCAATATCGATGTCCTATAGTATATAAGAGCCAAGTGGGTTTTTACGTTTTTTTAAAAAGCTCTGTGTGTAAGAAAATTCAGAGCAGCTTGGTGTGTTAGTGGAGAATTTAAGAATAATCTTGGGGCTTGTCTTGGTAGTGCAAGTAAAAACTGAAGCAAAACAGTGAATATGTGAATGTTACAGCCAGATTGCCTGTAAATACCTCTTTTCAATTAGGATCTATGTTAGACTTTCTGGTACAAAACTGAGGTAATCAGGGTAAGAAGTTTTTGAGGTTACACCTGCTATATTGTGCCTGAAAATACCTGCTTTGGGTTTTGATGTGCTTTCCAAAAAAATGAATACATGAAGATAATGAGTTCCTGAAAATGTCCTAGTTATGTTAGGATTAAAACTGTTTGATCAGAAACCTCACAGACAGAATCCCCTCCCTCTCCAAATTTTATCACCTGGATCTTTGGAAAATGTTAAAGATACACATACTTAAATGGCTTTATAAGAGAACAGCTGGGCTGCAGTTTGGCATTACTGGGTTTGCATGTTTAGAGTCACTTTGAAAGGAGACTATCAAAGAGAATCATAGAATGGTTACGGTTGGAAAGGACCTTAGGATCCCATGGGCAGGGATGCCTCACGCCAGACCATGTCACCCAAGACTGTCCAACATGGCCTGGGACGCTGCCAGGGATGGGGCAGACACAGCTTCTCTGGGCAGCCTGATCCAGTGCTCACCATCCTCACAGCCTCACAGTAAAGAAGATAGGGTGGAGTTTATTTCTTGATGATGGAAGGGTGCAGAATCACTTTCAGGAGTGAAAAGGTGAGAGTTCTGCATTTCCATTATCTAAGTAAGATTGTCTCAGTTCTTCCGAACTGCCTTCTGATAATCTACTTTCAATTTTTTAACTGCTCTAAAATTAACTAAATTATGTCAAAAACAGTCGCTAAGAGATAAACATAGAGCCCAGTGCCTTTCATAGACCCAGACCACCATAATGTGGAGGAGGGGCTATGCCATCACAGCAGATTCCACAGTACAGATTATCTGAAATTGAGTCTCTTGGAAGCTGTGGTTCAAGAGTCTGTATTTGGATGCAGACCTACCACTATTGATATTTTTATCCTGGTCCTTCTAGCTAATAAATGGATGTGACCTGTACTGAGGATGCCTACCAGCATTACCTTCCATCCTTGTACAGTTGCATTTCAGTCTTGGCACCCACAGTACCCCTGCTTCAGCTTAAAAGGTGGTGACTGATGCTTTCTGGGTTGTGTTTTTTTCTTACCCTTATTCAGATCAAGAAATAAAAAGCTCGTCTTCCATTTACTAGAATAAAATTGATTCCTTACTGCTTAGTTTACTGATGAAGTTAGTTTTGTGTCTGCAGATGTGGTAGATGCATGTATGTGCTCTCCACTGAGTTAACTTTTAAGTGATGTTTTCCAGTACAAAACAGTCTTTCTATTGTTACAGTAAGTAGACTGATATGTAGCATAGCTGTAAAACTAAATTTCCCTTCACCTAAAGATTAAAGGGAAAAGGACTATGTAACTGATATAAACCTAATATAGTTTGCTTTTTCTCCTGTGAAAGATATAGTCCACAAAATGTATATGACTTCAGCAAGCACCTAGAGATTTTTTTTATCAAATGTAGCCAAGTTAAGCATGTTATATCTGGGATTATATCTCTTTGAAACTGAAATTATCTATCCATTCTTGTGGCATCAAGACCAGGAACCTCAATTATTCTTTGATCTTTCCCACAAGCAAGATAATAATTGGAAGTTGACAAAATTCATGCTCAGGTTGGGAGATATTGATTTCTGTTTGTCTTGCATCTTAACATTTAAGGTGTGACTGCCATGTATACTAAAACATGAAATTTACCGTCTTCATAAAAGTTTTACTAAATCAGCCACCAAGGGAAGGAGTTATTGGCAGTTTTTTCATTATGAAGCATAGGGTAATGCACCTGATCTTTTTTTGTATTTAGAGGTTCTGTGGTGACTTGCTTGTACATGAATAAATACTAGGTCACATGCATTCTGAGTAAAACCGTTCTTGGTTTTAAATAAGTACAAATTTATTTTCTTCTTGTTTATTGGCACAAGATGCTACAAGAGCTGGTTCTTTGCATATGAATATTTCTATCTGTTCATAACCAGAACAATGCAATTTTGTCTAAGAGCGATGTAATAAAGAGCAGGGTTATTTTGAAATAGCTCACCAAGAACAAATACCCTGATACAAAGTGCAGGCAATAACATTCACTCTCATGTGTTTGAAACAGCTGAATGTTTTTCTAGCTTACCAGTGATTGAGTTAAACCAAAAAAGAAACTTTGCAAGAAGAGAAACAATTTGATTTCAAGTCTGTCAACATTTTCATTATTCATTTGGAATATTGAAACACTAAATTCACATCCTCTCCCCCCCCACCACCAATCTGTGGTCTGTTTTCTAACTTTGATAATATGACTGGTTTTGCAGCTACTTAAAACTAGGAGTTTGGAATTTTTGTGAATATTTAGAATCAGTCTCTTTAAAACACGATTGTTGAGGAAAGAATAAGTAGATTATGAGTTTTAGTAGGGAGAGAGGTACAAAAGCTGTCAAAAGTACTTGCAATCTACTTACTTTTGAAGAAAGGGATATCTGAGCAGCTCAATGAATGCGAGTAAGCTTGTGATCTTGTTATTAGGATCTTTAATTAATACATGATATGTCTTAATAAATGTTCACTGAAACCTGTATGAAGAAGCAGAACATTCAGGAACTGTTAGCAGAAATATATCATTAGCACACAAGATTTCCCCCTCCTGCCCTTAAATTTAAATTGCTTTCGTAAGTGACATTTTTAACTATTGGGTAGGAAATGTTTAGCCTGATTGTTCCAGCAGCTGCAATTAGAGATATACTTGGTCAGAAGCTTTATTGTGCTTATAAAATTAGGGTTTTCTTTTCTACCTGATGTAGTGGAACCAAGAAATCTGTAGCATTATCACTTGATGTGTTCAGTTAAAATTACTGAATTACATATGACAATAAAAGTTACATGGAAACTAACCTTATTTGAATTGGATACTCAGAGCTGTGGAACACAAAACTGAGTGATTATGTTTCATTTTTGAATAAAACTTGTTTAGAGACACCAGCTTGCCTGTTAGGATGGAATGGAAAATACCGTGTCTTCACTGAGTAAATGGTAATTGATTACAGTTAGTGCAGAAAGGAAAAAATTTAAAATACTGCATAAGTTTTGTTAGCTCAGAAAAGAAGTCATAAGCATGTAAAATGATAAAAGCTCTCTTATCTGAATATCTCTGTTCCGTGCATCACTTCAAGGGAAAGTTAAGTGATTGCAACCCACAGAGTTCAGTAGGAGATTAGAAGGAAAGAAATGCAGAGACTAAGTTGGGTCTGTGATGAATATGATGTGAGGGTTCATACCTTAAGGTCTGTTGCTACCTACCTGGTAGTATTTTCCATGTTAGACATGCTTCTGGAGGATCCTGTACCTTCCTGTTATCAAAAAGCCTGGTAGGCAGGACAAACAGCTATTTGGGACTGATAACCTCTGCTTCAGCCTGTGGCCAGCAATAACTTCTTCTGGAAAGCAAATATGAAGTGATTTTCCCACTGGTGCAATTAACCAAAGTGCCCTTTGTCCCTTCTTTGCACTAAGACATAGTGCCTCTGGTTGGTTTTTTAGCATGCTTTATGACTCAATAAACACTTGAGTATTTAAACAAAGAGTAACAACAATCCCTAAGAGAAATTCTTTATATGTGATGGACATGTTCTCCTGCATAGCATTGGAGTTTTAGATCACTACTTGGCTAGGTACACTTCAGAATCTTTCATCATATTTCTTTTTATCATGTAAAACTCTTCAATTTGCTCTTTGTGCATACCTATGGAAATGGCTTTCAATATTTGTCCATGGGGAAAAAAAAAAAAATCTTGTTCCTTGATTTTTGTGTGGATTAAAGATTTAAAATGATGAGTAGAGATTCGATTAAGGGTTGGGTGTTTTTTTTGTGTGATTTCAGGAAAACAGATATTCAGATCATTCACCTGAACCCTTTTCTGTCTTATTCCTCAGAAGCCTGCCTAATTCAAATTGCAGTATGATTCTATGATTCTATTGTTGTTGGGAAGAACAACTACTTCTGTGGTAGAAGTAGCACTGCTTTGGCTTAGTAGGCAACTCTCTGGACTTTGAAAGCTAGCTTGACCTCTTGTTTTGTGACTTGTGTAAGGGGAGCTGCACCACTCCAAGAAGAGCCCTTGCTAGATTTAGTGCTTCAGTCCCTGCCAGAAAGAATTGCTTCACATTGTGCTCTGCCATGATGCATATTTCCCACATCTTTCTGCACCTCTAAAGAGAACTTGTATGTCCTAAATATTAGAATTAACCTGCACAAACTGAACAATGGGAATATTTACATTGCAGGCGCTCCTTTTCCTGTTGGTGTCAAATGTCGCGTTTAATTGCAGCAGAAACAGCCATATGAGAGACAAGGGGTAAAAATCCCTTTGCTTTTGTTTTCTGGTATTATTGCTTTAGGCCGTGTAGTAATCTGGATCTTCCAATGTCACAGGATGCTACAAAGGACACTGAGTTCTTACAAACATTGTATTTCTTCCATGTGTTCATCAGCATAATCCTCCTTCTTGTGCCAGCCACAAAGTAAAAATAAATAAATAAATAAATAATAAATCTCACAGAAGTTTGTGTTCAGTTATTTTCTAGGCTTTTTTTTTTTTTTTTTTTGTAAGGACGCTAGTTTTTGTGGTTTCTGAGGTTGGAAACATAATAGATCAACCACTACCTCCTACAGACCAAACTCCATAAATCCCAGCACAGAAGTACTTGTACTTTCCTTTCGGCAATTGATGAAGTTCAGTATGGCCCCACACATTCCAGTTTGGATTCACAACTTTTTTTTGGCAGGGATTGGGAGTGAACCAGGGAAAAAGTTACTGAGAGGAAGTTAAAAAAAAAAAAGGATTTGGACATGTGAGAATAAAGTGAATATGTTCTCGTGTACTTTTGTTGCACCTCTCAGTCTTGTTTCACTTCTCTGTA
>CM029918.1:46562500-46565000 GCA_017639245.1 Myiopsitta monachus
GACCCTGATTTATTTCACTGCTATTTAACCAAAATAAACTTTTTTCAGTTGGTTGCATCCTCTGGCAGTAAGTTCCATGGTTGACAGTGCAGGATTTTAAAAGAGCAATTTGTTACGTTCCAAGCCATCTGATAATTTTGTCCTACATCTTATAATACAGGTCTTAAGACACCCAAGATAAACTTTTGTGCTATGGAGAAGATGCATTTAGCAAAATTTTTAAAGGGTTGTTTTTTTGTTTGCTTTTTTTCATTTTCCCTGAGATGCAACATTTTGATTCTAAGACATACTAATCAGTAATACAGCAATCATCTAATCCAGAAAAAGTACTGTTTAATTAGTCCAAGAAATTCCTTTGATATCAACAGAAGAACTGGAAGAGGGAAAATTATTGAAAAGACTAACATTTTAAATGTGGCACAAATCTTAATTACTCCTTATATTGGCCACACAAGGGACATGCCATCCATCTTTTGAAAATACAGAAAACTTCGGAGAGAGGAAAATTTACTTCTTGGGGAAAGCAGTTTTTTCAGTGTCAGGAATTACTTTCTTCTGTGGTACAACCACAAAAGTCATGTCTGCATCACAAGGAGGTACACTGCAGAAAACAAGGGTTGACTGGGCTGAACTGGGTAAGCTCAAACTGGGAAGCCCAGAGCCCTGCCTGAATGGGACAGTAAAAGGTGGCGCTGGCCTAGCTGAGATGCCAGGTTCATCACCGTGGGCAGAGTATATACTTGTGTTTACTGTGCCCCAGGAGATGACCCAGCAGCACTGGGATGAAAGGTGCTCCCCTGCACAACATTAGTAAATGAGCTCTCCAAACTGGTAGGTAGACCTTTTTGCAGCTTGTACCATTAGCAGCGCAGAGTTGGGCCTCGAACAATGATCTTTGCTTGGTTATTTATAGCTTAGAAACATAGGGATTTCCCTGCTGAGGCAGCCTTGCGTGCTAGTGCGTAATCGTGTTGTCTTCCAAGCCTACATGAACTATTTGAGGGAACGGTGCAAGAAAAGCCATAATGAAAAACATCGGAAAATCCTACCGCTGGTGTTTTTTCTATTCTGAATTCTAGCAAATTAATTATATTCTTAGTATTTGAGTTTGCCATTTCATTATAGAGATAGCTATATTTTGGTTTTCTTTTATACCTGCGTACATGAATCTGCAAGTGAAAAATAACTTGCAAACATTAAAACCCCAGTGAAACTAATGAAAGACAAAAAAAAAATGTTAAGACTGACCTATTTATAGAATTTTCTGTAAAGTAATACTGAAATTAACCGTTTAATCCCAACTCTTCAAAGTGAGAGCTGGAATTCAGCTGAAATAAAAATTGGTCGGAGCCCTTCTTACTTTTACCAAAAAAGTGAATTGAGCAATATAGGGTTTGATTAATATTCTCACTAAGTACATTTTGTATGGAAAAAAAAAAAAAGAAGAAAAGATTGTGACTGTCTACTTTGTCTAATAATCTTATATTGGAAAATTATGCCTTAAAAATGTTTTGTATGACTTCAGTTGTAACCCAACTACATCTGAAATAAACTGCAGGTAAATATCTTGGGATCTGTTTCCAAAGCTGCTGAAGTTTGCCTAATAGAATGAAAGATAATTAAGACTTCTCCATATTGCCCTGTGGTGCTTGGGATGTGCTCATTGCTATCTCAAAGCAGTGGTTGAGTTTTATTTATATATGAATGCCCTTGTATTTATTTGGGATTTGTGAAAGTCCCTTTGGACTTTTTTACTATAGTAGACATATTGCAACAACTTTCAGCATTATCAGACCATGAAACCTTCTGAACACAACTGTCGATGATGTTCATTAAGGTATGATTTGGAGAAATCGTTTTGATGTGTTTTCTGTGAATTAGCTAAAAGAGAATATAATAAATTGCAAAAGAAGCTGTTACTCATAGGTTCTTACACAGCACCTTGTAATTCTGTCAGCATATTGTCCAGAATAAATACTGTATCAGGAGGCCGTCCACTGGACTTAAACTCTTTTTCCTGTGTGCTTCACAGGCACCCTGAGGATAGTTTTGGCAAGCACAACACACTCATGTTTCCAATTTTCAAATAACTGTTCCTATAACTTACTTCCTATGTAAAAATATATTATATGTACCTTGCAAGGAAAAAACTTATACCTTTATTTAAAAACAATAGGATAAGCAACTGTTCAGATCATGATCAATCATCCAAGAGCTAAACTAGCAATCAAAACTCAGAAAACATGTAGTATTTTTAATTTAAATAAAAATGTTTTAAAAGGCCGTTGTTCATATTCAAGCTTGCATAAATGTGCAATCTGTTAACTTTTTAGCCTTTAAGTGCAAACCAGAGTCCTTACACTTTAGACGTAGTAACATCTTGGTAATTAAATTGCTGAACAATTATATTAATGAGGTCTTGATATCTGAAACAAGGAGAAGGAGGATACACATAGAGGATACACACGTGGCTGTGGATAGGATGTGAACTGCTACCAGC
>CM029918.1:46570000-46637500 GCA_017639245.1 Myiopsitta monachus
CTTTTCATGATTAAAATCATGCCATTAAATATGTAGGGTTAAGTATGGGCAGATTTTCCTGTTTATATTGCCAGCACCTGAATTTAATCACAGAGAACTCTTTTTCATGCAGGCCTACTGCTAAAAGTTTTAGCAGTAGGTAAGTGCTGGTGCTCATGCTGGAGCTAGTAACAACTGTAAGGCAGCTGTTTTGGGAGAGTGGACATCCTCTTTTCAGAAGGCAAAGTAATACTTCTACATTGCCAAAACACCTCTGTACTAATCTGTCAAGCTCTCTGAGGTAGGGGTTTCTTTCCGTATATTTTCCATTTCCATTTTGCTGGATTTTACTACTTGTAAAGAATATGCTTCTCTGTAGTACACACAGAAAAAACAAATTATTGTTTAGATCCAGTTTTCTTCTTTAGCAAGAGCCAGCAAATTTCCTTTCAGTGCAGGTGTTTCAAAATCCTATGCATGTGAACTTTCATTACTATGGTTGATTTTGTGTCCAAGTATATTCACCGAAATTCCTTTGGTCTCCTCATTGAAGTTGTAGGTCCTTCCTAACATTAATGTGTGCATTTGGCAGCACAGACTTGATGTGTGGGAGGAGATGGCTATCCCAGTTTCAAAATTAGGTATGTGGGACCATCAGCGATTTGCCCAGCAGCAAAGGAAAGTCTGCGAAAAAAAGGGAAAGTCAACCTCCATCCAAAAAGTCCCAGACCAAAGTAGTTTAATAGAGAGGCCAAGGCATGGGATCTTCTTTCTTCTTACTGTCACTTAATTACTTTTGCTTCTACTGAATTTAATTTGGCATTTGTTGTGCTGGTGTGAGCTTGAAACCTGGGAGCTGCTGATTGCTTCAAACCGGGGCTAGCCCTACTCCTTGTACTGTATTCCCAGTCTGTTTTTCTAATCACCAGATTTCTCCTTTCAGCCAAGTCACAGTTACTGCTTCTAGTCATAATTTCAGAGATTACATGAAGTCATGGTAAATCTTCTCACGTAATTTGGAATTTAGCATGGAAAATTTTGGAATTATGACTGCGGATATATAGTGTTCATTCAAGTTTCCAGTACTTCTGAAGACTAGTATGTTTTCTTATGCTAGTAGCCATTAAGAACTATAATCCTTTGCCTACATCTTTCAAGCTACTGCCAGTACACTTACAAAAACATTGATAAATCACTGGAGGTGTCAACTGCTGGTAGCTTTACATTTAGGTCCTTCAGATTGCCTGTCTGAAGTTAGATAACATCCAGAAAACAAAATATTGTTGTGGAATTTGTGTTTTTTTTTTTAAAAAAAAGGACAAAAATTAGTATTGCCTATGTACCTGGGTTTTAAAATTCATAAAATAAGTTTCTCAATCCCTGTAGAAGGGCAGTTACAATTCAGTAGTGATTTTCCTTGGTAAATATTATAATGGATGTTCTCACCAAACAATGTTATTGAAATCCACATTTAAGAATGCAAAGCATCTATGTGCATGTATTTGTATGTGGGAGGTGAATCTTTCATTTATACGTAATTTATTTTCTATAATCCAATAAGCATTTTCTGTGAGTGAAGAACAAGTTCAATGTTAAACAGTTTTAAAAGATTTTAGTGTAGATGGGTTTTACTGAAACAGGCAATATGTATGGTTTTGTACTTTTTTTAAATTATGGCCCCAAAATTTTTTTGACTGTGAATTTAATGCTTTGTAAACTTGCCACTAAGAGGAAATGTGGTCCTCTTCCAGTATGTGTATACATACACTTGCAAAATGCAGTGCTTGCACTGCCAAGTTTCATTCTTAACATATAACAGCATAAAAACTGCTCTCTTCACCCCTCTCATTGTGTTATAATTACGTTAGCCTATGTGGTGCAAACAGTGTTTCCAATAACAGCAAAAGAAATTTAGAAATAATAAAGCTGTCAGTGTTAACAGTGATTCTTGACAAGACTCATGTAAACCTAACTAAAAATGGAAAAAGGTTCACTTGTCAAAAAAGAGAATAATGTAAAGTTTCGGGTTTTCTATTTCTCCTGTCAGATTTTTCTTACAATGAATTTAATGATTTTTAGAAAGAAACAGTTGTTCTCCTTCACCTTTTCTCTTTTTCTCCCACACTGCCAATCCTGAGACCAAAAACAGCCTTTAAAATCAATTGAAGGAAACTGATCCTTACTATAAAGAACTTTCAGTTCTCTTTATGGTTTAAAAATCAAGGCTTTTTTCTATGTATTTAATACAAAAATTGGAGCACTGTTATTACTTACAAAGCTTGAAAGAAAGGCACACTTCAGTGAATTCTATATAATACACCAGTTCTTCCAGGCTTGGAAGTAATGGTAGTAGTCTGATTTTGTTTTAAATATATAAAAAGCCTGTGATTCAATGAAAAAAGAATTTCAGAATTTGACCAGTTTCTAAACAGGCATTTTTAGCCTTAGAAGACTTAACATTAGGTTTGTTGTTGGACTCAATATTCTTACAGGTCTTTTCTAACCGAAATGTTTCTGTGATTCTATGTGCATTGTATATGAGGTCTGAATTTTGAATTGCTGTGAACTGGTGTACTCTCTGTGATTTCTGTTGTGCTGCCTGAGATTATGATAGCATGGCACTTGACGCTAAATATCTAGCACATGGATTCAGGATCTCCTTTAAGCATCAATAAAGTTCTGTTTGTCTTCACTAAGGAAAATATCTGGGTAACTATATAAAGACCATTTAAAACAACAGCTTTTCCTCTTTTTATGCTTATCTGTGGGTTTTGCAAGAAGTTGCATAGCTTTTAATGATCTCTATAGGATAGTTCACAAGAATTGAAAGTAACATGACATGAAATTTTCCATAGTTGCAAATATGTTGCTGATTATACCAATTAGTTTTCAAATCTTCAAAGATATAAAAGGAATATATTTATGAAGAATTTTTTTGAAGGCAAAACCTGAGACATATGCAAGGTCTGTGCAAACACAAAATAGTGTTTTGAACATCTCATTCAATTGCTATTGTTAAAAACTATTTCAGCATGAAGAATATGTGTTAAAAAGATATTATAAAATTAATTTGGAAGCCAGTCAGTGGTTGATTGTAACTGCTGGGGTTTTTTTTGTTGTTTTTGTGGGGTTTTTTTCAACTATAAGAATATAATAGCAACCTGGTAGGTATTGAAAGTTATCTAATATTCCCTGATAACACAGCAAAATTGTTGATAAAATTAAGAAACATGTAGAAAAAACATGAACTGTACATTGAAGTGGATGTCACTTGGCTTATAGAATATGTTGGATACGCTCCAATGGTCCCTGAATTTAAATTTTTATTTGCCTTACGTTACATTTTCTTGATAGTTTAATTTTAAATACCTGCGAATATGTGAGACTGGGTTGAAATATTTTTGAGAGGATAAAAATCTAATCTAAACCAGTATCAATAAAATGAAGAAAATATACCAGGTTTTTAAACCATGAGGGCTGTAATGTACACTAATAAAGTCACAGAGGTTTAAGGTAAAGATGATCTGATCTCTGAAAAACAAAATGTACCAGAAAACTTTCTTTTCAGATGAAATGTAAGTTCTGGACCCACTGTTTCTTCTGCACTTGTTCATGACCTCACTAACACCTGAAGTAGAGGATTTGAACCATACTGAACTTTTTTTTTATCAAAGGTAACTTAAAAGTTTTAAGTGGAATAAAAATGTAAGATTAGCACCAAATTCTGAACAGTTTGTATTGGATTGCAGTATATTTCCCTAAGGATGTTACCTGCGGCTTTTGACACAAGTTGTGCCAACAGGAGTGTTTGGTATATGTTCTGTGGGAATATCTCAAGAAAAGCCGCTATCGAATCATTTTTAAACTTGGAATAAGGCCGCTTTTATGATGAGCTATTGGATGGAATTTTGAGTCAGCAGCAACTTGATTTAATATTACTTGATCCTATAAAATTTTCATAGATTTTTAAGATGAGGGCAGCAGAGGGGGCAGCCTCATTTTTTCTCCTTGCAATATGCATTGAAACATAGATGCATTTTGAAGTTGTGGGTTAATTGTTTGGCTTAAAGTGTAATTTATTTTTCAATGCTGAATTAGCAATACTTAGGCATATTATTCATGCTTTAGTAGAGAAAGCAGATTAGTTAAACTCCAAGAATTGAATTCTTTAAGTTACATTTTGAAAACAAAGGTGTGTGAGAGAGAAGACTAACTACAACAAGACATAGGTTGTCATTACATGAAGTAAGCATCTGTTTGGAATAGTCTTGAAATTATTGACATTAGAACATGATTGCAGGAATATTCATTGTACTGTTTGATAGCCGCTGTGCTCAGACTGCTTTTCTCCTTCTTTCTCATCCTGAAACCACTTACAGTTCATTTCTCAGTTCCACACCTGTGTCCCAAAATGGGAACATCGCCAACATAAAAATTAGGAAAGTTTGGGTTCACAGCTTCTCCTCCACTGAAGCACACAAACAGAAACATGGCCTGAATAAATAGACTAGTAAGAGATCAAGTTCTAATTATGCCTGCTTTTGTGAGCATGAGGAACTGTGCGTTGCAATTCCCCAGATAAGATATGCAATTACTCCCTCTACTTAAACAAGTAAATTTATTAATATATATTGGAAGTATATACAGGCTTCAAGACAGATGTATGCAATAAAGTACCTGTTGGAATTTGGGGATATTAACCTATCATAGCACTACAAATTATGACAGAGCAGAAGAGTACAAATAGAGGACATCTATCCCTGGCATTGTTCAAGGCCAGGTTAGACAGAACCTTGGGTGACATGGTTTAGTGTGTGGTGTCCCTGCCCATGGCAGAGGGGTTTGAACCAGATTATCTTAAGGCCCTTTCCAACCATAACTATTCTATGATTCTATGATGCCATGACATCACAAGAGCAAGTCATAATCTTGCATTGCAGTAATTTCAAATGGGATTCATGGAACGTGTCTGGTTACCGAAATACTGAACTCTCACAGAGACTTGCTTTTTATTTATTGTAAGATAATAGTTTGGTTTACTGTAACCAGAGCAAGATTTTTTTTCTTGCGAGGGCTTGTGGTCAAAATAAATGTTTAAAGGTCATTTATGTAACAGGTCCATGTACAGCAGAGGTCTCGCCGCGGACCATCCCTGTATGCAGCACCATTGTGCTGAAGAATCGGACGACTTGCATGACTTTGACGTTAAGCACTAATTTCCTGTGAGTTTCCAGGACAGCTAGCACAAGTTAACTCATGTCCTTTGGAAGTCATGGATACTCAACGTTACCCTGCAGTTTCTTTTTCTTTCTATCATCTCCCTCCCTTGACACTATTCCACCAGAAAGTGCCCTTACCCCTTATTGCACAGAGCAGCATTTGTGGGTAGAGAGTTTTCTAATGCTTTTCGTGAATTCAAAGGAAGGCCACTGTAATGAGGTTTCTGTTGAATGGTAGATGCTAAAATTAACTTTGGAAGAAGCTTGAGGATCCCAAAATATGACTTTTAAATTGTATAACAGGATGACCTAATACCTTAATGGCTTCTTTGAATTGTGCCTGCAGTAAGATTTGCCATAACTCAGTGCTTATTTTGAAATTGCTGAGAAAATTGCAATATATTTGTGATATGCTGCTGGTTGGAAAAATCATACCTGTGCTTTTCTGCTTGGAATATAATAGTAATGAATATACATTTTTACTGGAGATAATGAACTAACAGCTGGAAGCCCTGGATGCCTGTTGTCTTTTGTCATCTGCTTCTTTTGTATTTAACACGTGGAATGTCATCAGAATATCATACCAATAGTTTTGTTACACAGCAGCTGACTTGTAGTCAGCAAGTTCTTCTGAGGTTTCATACTCATGCTTACATTCTGTAAGATACACTGTATCTTGAGCATTTGTTGCATCTACAGCACAGCTGTGAATTGAAACTGTACCTGAAAAAGCAGGCATTGAACTAAGGAAGAGAGAAAAACTTCCTTCGTATTTATGTATTTTTTCATGTCGGGACTCAGATAAGTTACTTCTAGAAAGGTTCATAGTAAAGATTTCCTTTAACAGCAGGTAGGTGAGCTAAGGAGCCATGTCTTAACTGCTCTTTAGACTTCCCTTTAAGTTGAGGAAAATGCAGTGTTTCTCGTAGAAATAGCTTGTTTCCCATACGGGCCAAAGCTGAAGAGCTAGCTGTGCCTGTATTAAGATTTCACTTGTTAAGGTAGTGTTTCTTATAAACTCACCCATCTATAAGGATGTTCTCACTGCTAAACTATCATTTTACTTCTGAAGCCTGACATAACTCTGCTCACCCTGGCTCACTCTTACAGGAGTAAGAGCAGAATCACTGAATACCAGCACACCAGCATCCTTTCTCTTTCTTTTTTCTTTTTTTTTTTTTTCTTAAGAACCAGGCCTTTAGCCCTCTTTTCACATTGCTTCCATTAGTAGCAAATCCCCCTTGTCCTTTTTAATTTTTAATTACCATTGTCTGTTCACCTTTGTTTTACCCATGACATCTTCAATTTAAACAGTATCAGAGAGGTTGATGTGAACAGTTTTCTTTTCAGCTTAAGTGACTGCAGCTCGTTTAGTTGTTAATTATGCAGGGAGGTTTGCATGGCTGCGGCTGGTAATTTGAATATGCTCCCAGTGTCAGGTCTGTGTCTGGATGGCTGAGCTTGTAAAAGGATTATGATGTATATATGGTTCACAGCTAAGAGGGCTAATGAAAGTACCTCATTTAATCAAACACAATTAATTAAATGAACTTATGATATTAACCCATCTTTTCGTGCATGTATAATTTATATTAATTGATCTGCTGCATTGAAGTTGACCAATCAGGTAGGCTGCTGACAGCCTAAGGAAGAAGGAAGTACCATTAGCATTAGTTTGATGCAAACTATAATTGATGGGTCAGTGTGTTTTACAGATGTAGCAAAAGCTTTGTTAATTGTCATAAGAAGTTCAAATTGATTGTGTCTGCATTAGTACATAAATTTAAATTGATTAATGTTTTGTTCTAAAATTAATGTCTATACTGCATGGGTGATACAATGCTTTATTTATTGGATTCATTAATGCAGTCTCAGGAAAAATAGTGTTGAAGTTAGGTAAGTGGGAGTAGATCGTTAAGGATGAGTTCAGTGGAGCCATGTGGGGGACAGCATTCCCACACAGAGCCTGAGCCTGCTGCACTGAAATGGCCGAGTGTGAAACACTGTCCTGAGACCACGGAGGCTGATATTGAATTAAAGCTTTTTTAAAGACATTAGTAATATGAAGAGGAGAAAAAAAAATATTAAAAAAACCAACAACTTTTACATACAGAAAATGCTAAGAAGAAATACAAAGAAAGCCTAGAACCGACTGATTGTCTTATATGTAGTTAAGTCTTCCTTAGCCTAGGTCGGTGCTGTCGTATAAATCTATTATGTACAAGTGCTGCAGCCAGCTTGTACTGTGCCTTCAGCCGAACAGGAAACTGAAATTACACCACAGCAGGTTTGTTGCACAATCATTTTGTCTGTCCCTCTTCTGCATTTCCCAGCATAGGGAAATACAGTAGGTATTTCATGTTTGACAGTCCTTTATTTTAATAAGTATTTGTATTGCACATGTTTAATTCTTATGCTATAGGACAGGATTCTTTGGCATGTCTTATGGCATTGGCAGTTAAACATATTTTGCCCTTCGTATTCTAGCTGATTATAGCACCTTATATTTCAGTTTGCTTCACTTTTGACATGAAGTTTTAAAGGAACAAAGAAAAAGTAGAAGAACCACTGAGAAGTCACTTTAATTCATTTATAACCCCTCTTTTTTCTTACCAAAGGAAACTTAACATCTGTTTCTTATAAACTGATTTAAATAGAAAATGTGTAATGCATCCTTTTACCAAATGGTTCTTTCTTTTATTGGAGGAATAAAGCAGTTTGACTGTTCTGCTTTTACTACAGTGCATTCATGCTCTTAGAAATGGGGCATCTCCACTTTCACGAGGATGCAGTCTGAGCTTTGCACAGAAGAGAGGAGATTATATATCTCTCTGTTGTCTCACTGAAGTAAAGTATACAATGTATTATTTACAGACTGTTCTCTGGTTCTATAATGCTTGAATTATATTCAAATATCACTCCATGTGGTGGCACTAGCGAGTAGCAAACATCGTAATTGGTTCCTGGAGCACAACTCCTTTTCCTTTTAACTTTTTGAGATTGTGTTAATGGGTGCCTTGCACTTGTTTTCTATTGCCAGATTTTAAGGACAGCTATTCAAAGCTAAGTCATATTGTTCTGAGGCAATCGTGATGAAGTGATGAGTTTTGTCATGTGCAGCAACGTCGGCAATACTTCTGACAGTTTGGGCAAATTAAGTTCTTATTACTTGTTTAAATTATGTTTAGTGCTCCTCCTTTTTTTTTTTTTTTTTTCCTCCAGCTTTGAACTGCTGTGTCTTCTATAAGTAAAGATATACGCGCAGACAGTTCTCATATTTCAGGTGAAAAGACGGCAGCTGTACATTTTCATGTTTTGTTTATACCTTTATTTGAACTCCTCTGCAGTATTACAGTTAATTACTAGCACAAGACACGTGCTTTTCAGTGTGCCTGTTTCCCAGCAGAGTGGCTTTTTGCCTTGCAAAGATCTTACACTAATAATGCATGAATATTTGACCCAGAGCCAAAAGCAAGTGAAAAAGACTCGTGCTGCGTAGAGAAAGCTATGAACTGCTCTCCTTTGCGCTCTAAAGAGTAAAGGAAATGGAAGAAAAGTAGAGAAAATTTATTGCTTAAATAACATAAAAAACTGAAAAACTATTCTCGGTGCTACCACATGATGAACCAGGAAAGAAAAAAAGAAATGACTGCAGGCATCTTGTGCCAGAGCAGAGTGAAAATGAGCACTTTGGGAGTCACAGTCTTAAATTAAGATACTTTTCTGTCATTTTTCCAAAGCCAGAAAGATAAAAAGAAAAAGGTGTGTGTTTTAGTGTATTAGAGGGAGGGAGTAAGGAAGCACTTGTGTTTGTTTGTGAAGCAGAGTGAAGGGGGTATTGGCTTTACAGCAATAATGTTGCTTTTGCTTAGCAGCCCTGTGAATGGGTCACAGATGTTCCAAGAGTGGAAATCAACGTTATTTTTTTTTAAAACCACTTAAATATAAGCAGAATGCAGTGTCACTTGGAGCAATTGTTTTGTTAATTGTGTTGTGGTTTAGGTTGCAACCAGAGCTGCACTCTTTGCTAATGATAGTATTACGTGGACTTAAGTGTGTGAGAGGTGGGAGAGCAGACAACTGGCTGCCTTTTGAAATGTTTGAAGTGAACTCGGAGTGGGAGAGCAGTTGCTATTACAAAAATATATTGGAAACAACAGTAGAGAAAGATGAGTACGAAATAAGGAAGGAACTGGCCATATCCTCCTCAGATCTTGCCATCAAGTCCGCTCCTTGCTTTGCCATTGCTGAGTGGGGAGAATGTCAATTCTTGATTAACGGTGGAGAAAAACAAAGCTTTAGGAATGATTGTGATGCCTGTGGCCAGTGAGTTCCTTGTAGGTTATTCTCTCTCTCTCTGAAACACTGTGAAAATCTGAGAACTGGGCTGTCCATCCTCACCTCCAATTCAATGGTTCTGTCATCAGTAGGTGTCACTGCAGCCAGCCAGAAATACCAGCAGAGAGTGCAGGAAAACACACATTCACCTAGCCATAAAAAAGATATTCAACGCAATGAAAAGTACGGCCTCTCCAGCACATGATAAAATTTGTGAAATAATTTGGAGACTTAAATATAAAAAATAAATCAGTACGGCTCCACTAAAAAGATTGTCACTTACTGGAAAAGAATCTTCTCTTCATGACCTCCCAAAAGGCTTGCACTGGGATTGGTAGATAGAGTGGCATAAATATTTAACTTAGCTAAATTCAATAAAAGAAACTTACTTAAAAAACGAAGAAAACTATTTGTATGTAGTGCAAAGGTATGTGTGTGTTATTTCAAAATCAAATGACAATGTCATCATAGCAGAAAATATTTTTTAATCTTTTATCTAATTAAGGCCACAACTTGGGACTGTACTCCAAAAAAAAAATACAAGAAATTATTAGTTATTAGTAGGACAATACCAGGCGTTGAAATATTTAGTCACAGAACAGCAATATGCTCACTGAACTTTCACATTTATCCGGAATTTATCTAAACCTGAAAATGTTGCATTACAATAAATCAAGAAAAAAATGATGCATTATCATTAGAAAAATAAAATAACCTTAATTGATTCCATGCACAAAAGAATTACAAAGGAAAAGGATCAAATTACATTCATAATACATATTACATTCAGTAATAGTATTAAATATTTTTCAGGGTTTATTTTTTTAAATATTTAAAATTCTTATCATTGGTAGAAAAAATATGAAACACTTCTTTAAACCCACATGATGTATCTCCTCAAATACTAACTAAGCTCTTAAGTTATCTTTTTGTTATAATTTCAGTAGCATAAATGTAACAGGAAAGCAATGCTCAGAATTAAAAATGGAAAATGAAATTTAACACTGTCTTGAAGTTTCGGTTGTTAGAGCAGGGATAGGTTCTGAAATAATGTAAGGCTAACTTCTGTTCAGTGGGTTCAGGCTATGCATTTAAAGTCAGTCCATGTTTAACCAACTGCTAGTGTTTCACAAAACGCAATGTTTCATTTGAATTCTTACAGCATTGGCTTATTTTGTACAGAAAATAAAATGGGATTTCTTTTGGTTGCTTAGAACTGATTGTTAAGTTGATAGACAAAAAGAGATCCTTTTTTTTTTTTTTTTAAACCAAAATATTTAGATGAGAAATGAAGAACTGAGTTAAATCTGAAAATATAATATATTTATATTGTACTTTTACTGTTGTTTTGAGGTGTGCTAGTACAATTATACAGTGAAAGCCTGGATTGTTTAGCAGAGGCATAAGTCCTCTGCACAGAGAAGTCTTCAAAACCTTAATTAGAATGATTTATTTTGGGGTGGAAATGAAGTAGTTAGGTTAGTATTTAATGTGCCCTAATATGAAAATTTTAGTTCAATTTTGGAGTTGTATTTGATCAGAGTTTAATCAGGCAAATCATTAATAATAATCAAATAACTAAAATGAATTCTTTCAGTATCTCTTGCTTCCTTTAGGACTCTCATTCTTCTGTCTGGACAGTGATTCAGCAGTTCTGATTTAGCTGACTAGCAATATTTTATTATCAAATATTTTTACTGACTTATAATAGGGCTTAATACTATGACGCTGCCTTTTTAAGTAAATGTGTGTGTGAGCACACACTTCAAATATACATTTGATATGAATTATGTACAACAAAACATTTTGCCTGCAAGTGTCAATGAATAGCTGATAACAATGCATTCATCTGTATTTGTGGAAAAGTGAGGATTGATGTTGCTCAGTATGGACCAGTTCTTAAAAACACAAATTAACATTTCTTTTAAAACAATCGCTAGTCAGAGGACATGAGAATGTTTTGCTCCTTCTGGTTTTATAAATGCTCTGAAGCTAAGCTCCATGTGCATATTAATAGCTCTGCTCTGCGTGGGGGTGAAGACTAGATTTTTCTCATTTCATTCATTATGGTGATTTAGGTGCTAACACAGTAGGCTGACTCGCAGGCTGCTGCAGCTTCAGTGCTGCAACAACCAGCTGAAATTTGTCTGTATTAATGTTTCCAGCTATCATACCTGAAGCAAAAGAGAAAGTGAGATGAAAGAGATTAGTTCTATGTCTAAAAATTGGTTATCTGTAGCGTTTCATGAAATTTGCCCCGAAGGGAAACTTCCTGGATAGTTTTCTTGTTACTTGACACAATTCAGGCAGAATCATATTTGTTCCTTTGTCATGTTACTTTAGCATGGTGTGTTGAGTAAAGTGAACAGGTGCCCTCTTGTATTGATCAGCTATCATGGCAAGGAGCTATTATTAGATTTTGAAGGGGAAAGAGAAGGCTTGAGAAATGAAGAAGAGAAAGTGGGACAGGTTATTGATGATGGTAATAACTGTGCTCACTGGTCTCCAAACACCGGAGCTGTAAAGTTGGCCAGATGAGGAGATCAGTATAGATATGTTGAAAGGAAAAGACAACATGAAGAAGTATGGAGCATAGCTTCTTACCTGGCAGAGTTATTAAAGTTCATTGAAGGAAGATGAACTGTTTCAATATGTTAAACACTTGAGGCTGTTAAGAGAGAGTTGCTGTCACGGAAAGAGGCATTGTTTAGGTTTGCTTTTTCCTTTTTCTTTTTCCTTGCTCTTTCCTTTCTATCATTTTTTAATTTGGGTTTTTTTCTGTTCCTGTATAGCTGTATGCTATATAACCATGGAGAAATTAAAAAGCAAACAAAGAGAAAAGGATAACAGATTCATTTGAACAGGACCTCTTCCTCATTTTATCTGAAAGCTGACTTCACACTGTGAGTCCCACAAAAGCACAGGGTTAATCATTGTTATTGAATGAGTAAGAATATAGTATGCATATATATCATCTTGTACCACTACTTTCACCTGTTTGGTACAACATCTTCCTCAGCTATGGCTTTATTGTAGGCAAACCACTGCCGTATTTTGGGAGCCAAGTATGCTGAGTGTTATATAGCTTTATGTGTAATGAGATGCACTAGCCAGCAGAGACTCAAAATAGACCCAACACAATTCAGAATATGCTACTTTTTCCAAAACAGTGACTCTAACATAATTAATTTGGTGGTAATAAAAGGCAAAAATGTAATTCTGCATTCTGCTTGATAGTAAGAAGTGCACTAAATTAAGAGACAGTGAACTCTCAACAGTAAATTTTGCTTGAGGGTTAAACTCTGTTCTACTGAAAGGTCACCAAATGATTCAATGTTTTTAATCCTTCCACAGTGTAATGACATTTCAGGGGATGTTTGCAAACATATATCAGGGTTGTCTATACAAAATCACATTTGATTTCAATGCATGGAGAAGGGATGTTTCCTCCATTGTGTATAAAGCATGTGCTAATTTAAATTCTGTTGCTGGAATTTGTTTTACATATATTCTGGAACAGAATATAAATTGAGATGGTTGAAATATATACAGTTTCCCTTGCAGACAGAAAAAGAATAGTGTCACTGCACTGGCCACCATCCCTACCCAAAAATAAGTCTAGTCTTCCTAAGCTGTTCCCTTTCATTTTGCCGGGAGTAATATTGCATCCAAATTTAGGAAAGGAAGAAACTTCTTATGAGTGGCTGCATAGGCATTCAAGACAATCTAAAGCGCATGCAAAGGAAACGGAAACCTGGCTGCCTACGGGTATATCTACTTGGTGGAATGAACCTTGTGCAGGCATCTACAAGATACCACTGGTGGCCCTGTATTCAGACTCTGACGTACGGGGGGACAGGTAGTACGGTAGGTCTTTCTGCAGATTTTAAAACCAACATTGCCATATTAACAGGGCACTGCACCTAATCTTGTAAATTCTGCCTTCAGCAAGACCGATCATTTGGGCATAGCACCCTACTGCTTCCAATTTGAAAGTATTGCTGAGACCATGCTGTCAATCAGTTATGTCCTTTGTAATGCTCTTGATCTTGAAAGGAATCCTTTAGTCACTTGATGGGAATATGAGAAGCTATTAAAGATCAGTCCACATATATGTATGTATCGCTGACTTCTACAATCAATTCAGGACAAAATATGGTTAGCCCATTGCAAAAACATCTTTTAAAATGAATAATTTGTGTACTTAAAAATATGGGTTTGTCATTGCAAAACTATTTATCAGTTTGAATCAAATTCAACAATGAGCTGCAGCTGGCAATGGTTTTTCAAAGAAGAGGGCATTACTAGCTTCACCTGCCTGCTGATTTAGGTAACTACCTATATTGTAGCACTTCTCCCCCATCTTAAACTGTCCCCTTACAGCATCCCTCTTTAATACTCAGGGAAGGGTTATAACCCATATGCCAAAGAGTTATTCTCACAGAGGTTCATGCCTCTATGTGGCATGGGTCTTTGGGGTGAATTTAGTGATGCAATGTTTGAAGTTTCTGTTGTTTCCAGAAGACTTGCCTGTCAAGTTCTAGAGAGATGAAATAGTGATATCTTCACTCATATATGAGGTGTTTCGTCTCGCATCTCTCTCTGTCCCATGGCTCACGATGGAAATGAAATGAATACTCCTACTGTGCCTATATATGGAAGGTGTCCCAAACTGGCAAAGCACTAGTGACTAAATGGAGCATTCACTCGAGGAACAATGAGTCATGCATGCAGAGAAGAAACAGATTCTCCCAGACATAGAAACAGATTTATACTAACTACAGTCTCTTAACAGAAAACCTGCAAATCCACTGTCTGTACTGGTATGATTGTACCAAATTTCCAGTTTTCTGTCCACAGCATCCAAACGAGTCATTGCATTGGCATAGTTTCATATCAAGAACAGGCAGCTGACAGGAAAGTTTCATATTTTTTTTTAATCTTACTGTAACACAATTTGTGTGTTTGATAGGAGTAGAGAAAGTCTTGCGAAATACATTAGATGCTCATTTTCTTAACATTGCACCTCAGCATTAAGCGGAATGTTGTATATAACTGGTCCTCCCCTGTTTCTGTTTTACTCGTCACTAATGAATAATGCTTTTTAGACTCTTCCTCTTATGTAATTGCCAGCAATTTCATAGGTGCTCAGGGATTTCTCATTAAACAGCCTCCATTATTTCCATAAAGTAGCAGTTTCCTCATTTTCTTTTTTCTTTCTCTCTTTTTTTTTTTTTTAAATTTATATTATGAATATGGCTCACCTCTGTCACACTCAAAGAAACCGGTGGTTGTACTGTTCAATGATGCAGAAAGAAAGGATTTTCACATCAGGGAAAATATAATTTCCATTGTAGCAAAACTGCACATCTAAACCACTGTTGGTTTGACAATTACGCCCTAAGCTCTGACCAGCCTGCAAGTGGGCATTGTGCCATTTGAACAGTAGGGTAAAATTGCAGGCAGCCAAAAATCTGGCTTAAACATGTTTCTTGAGGGAACAATCCCATCTAAAAATATTCCAATTTGAACTCAATTTATTCATGCACATGCTGATGTACCATTAAAGGTGACATAGGAGATGATTCTTTTTCTTAAAATAAAAGATCAGAAGGGCCACAGAGAGGGGAGAGAAGCACTGACTTCCTGTGGATGTGCAGAAGAGTCTTGAGGTACACTTTTAAAAGGCAAATCCTCTGGAGGCATTTCCTACCCTGCTTCCGGGCTTCCCATGGAAGACAAGGTAGGGGTCCTCCTATTGGTTCACTCCCAGTACTGCTGTGCCATGCCTTGGGACTCCCCTAGCCTCTTCTCTCTGGACGACATACCCACAGCAAACTTCCTCTGCTGCCTGTTAGACCCGCGAGGCTGGCTTGCAGCTTCCAGACACCTCTGGGTTCTGCTCTTCCCTGGTTACCTCTTCATGCCAGTCTTCTGTGTGGAAGAGTAGCTAGAAGTCTTGCGATGAAACATCTGATGCAGGCCACTGCTTGCTCACCTTACAGGGCAAAAGGGGGGTAATGGTGATGGTGACACAATCGTTACAGCCCAAAAATTTAATGTAGGAGGTTCCACTTGAAAATTCTTCAGTACTTTGAAGTCTTGGGAGCATTACTGCTGCATGTGCAAAATATGGTATGTTTTCACTCAGTAGAATTGAGCAACTTTTTATTTTGTTTGCTTTTCCTCTTGCATTAGTTTCTTCTGATTTGCAGTTCTTGTGGAACTTTTCAGTGACATGTGTTTGTGTATTTTCTGAGGTACATACATCTACTCAGGAAAAACAGCCATACCTAGGAAGAGGTGAAGTGAAAAACTGTGAAATTTCAGAGGCTGTTGGGAATGGTGTGCTTACACGTATGGTATTTCTGTTGCTTGAGCTCAAAGAAAAGGATGTGATAGTTGTGGGGAAAACTCACTGAACTTGTTGCTGTCCCTTGAACATTCATCTTCTGTGATAACTAAAAGGTGGTATTCAAGCTGCTGCTGCTGTAGTTATTATTTAGAGCAATAATAGCAAAGTGCAGCTCTTGCATAGGCTGCTAGATGTAGTGATAGGAGAAAATGAAAAATTTTGGAGTTTAAGCCACAGGTAAAATTGCCTTAATGTTTCATTTTACTCACCCCTTTTGGTTCTGAGGGTCAAAAACATCTATCCTAAATTCAATAATTTCTCCCAGGAATGAAGAATGAAGTACTCCAAAAGAATACTTCAGCACTTTCAATCTGTAGAGGCTCTTTACTACTTCAATGTAAAGGCTTTCCATCCTATCCTTTATGCCATGATACAGACACCATATGTTACTCCTACCTTCCTAACTAACAGCTAACATGTTGCAGCTCTGGCCAGTAACACCTCTGCTGCAGTAGGTCATAAATAGGTGATACTCTGCTGCCCTAGGCCTGGGGATACTCAAAGAAAGGTTGAGAGCAGTGCTAGACTGTTTTGGCTTGCAGTAAATACAGTGATCCAGAATACAAAACTGATACTGTGAAACTGAAAGTAACTAAACGTGAAATAGCATTTACAACCCACAAATGAAGCTCTACTGCCTTAACTTTTTGTTTTTCTAAATAAATTTGATTTATTTTACATCTCATTCCTTTTACACCCCTTCTCTCTTCTTTTCTTAACAGTAAATTATTTGCTAGGCTTGTTGTTCCAAGTTCTCTTTATATTAGACTTTTTTTTTTCTGGTAATTACATGAACTTTTTTGGCTCCTCTGTGAGCAAGGCAAAATATTTTTCTTATCCCGAGAAGTATTCTGGCACAGGGGAGGTGACTTCATATAGCAACATTTCCTTCAGGAGACATGCATGAGTCCTTCACCGAACAGGGCAACCTGTTTCACAGACAGAGAGAAAGCTCTAGAATAGACTGACCAGGAAAAATTCAGTATTTCGCCAAATAGATGGTTTATACATGCAGCATCTTCAGCTCTTGTGAATCATACGAAAGCTCAGACCTTTACGGACCAGATGTGTATGGCTGGTGAAATGATGCTGGTCATCTCATGATTTTCACCAGTATTATGAGAGAAAACATTACATAGCAGCTGCCTGTAACAGTGTTTGTGTGTTGCTCTGATTTACTTTTATAGCACTTACTGTATGTGGTTGCTCTATTAATCTTTCTATATGAACAGTTTCTCTATTTAATTAAATTGGGCCCAATGAGGCAGTGCATGGTCCTCTGATAAGCTCATTCATCTTTATTTGATTCTTTGCTGACACGTTAGTTGCCCTGTGACATAGGTTAAGTCATTGAGTGGCCATTACCTCCTCGTTTACTCTCTCATGTTACTCCTAACCACCTTCCTGAAGTCAAATCCAGATGATTTGTGCCAATTTCATGGGGGCACAAACTGGAACATCCGATAACTTTCTACATGGCTGACTTTATACAGTCTTACTTGCACATCTCAAGCTGCTCTGTCTGTCAAAACACAATTTTTTCCCCTCCTCCTTATGGGCTTTGATAGAGCTATGAGTACTAGAGGTCTCAATTATAAAATGTCATGACACTGCCGCACAATTTTTTACAGTAATTTCACAGTGTCACTTTGTGATTATTTCAGGATAGCTTTGAACCATGACTGAAATGAATTGTGGCCCTTAGTGTATTGGGTGATACAAATTGTGAGCTGGTGTGACAGAGAGGCAGGCGTTGTTAGGAATAAACTCCATGTGAAGAGAGGGAAGCATGGGTTTTTCTTTTTTTTTAGAAATGCTATGAAAAACATAGAGCAAGAAACAAAAGGAAGGCAGGGGAAAAGGGTGGAAGAAGAGAGAATCAAATATATGCAATGAAGCAAGCATTAGCTGTGCACCTTTAATTCAAATGATCTGTTAGCACAAGCCAGGGCTTTTCCAGGCTCAGACAGCGGAAGTCAAGCCTGGAATTCTGCAGTAAACCTCTTCATATTCTGTCCTGAGACAGAGAAATATGTCCTGCATGCTTCCCAAAAAAGCCACCTCCTTTAAACAGCCAGTTCTTTAAAAGTATGTAGCAAAGAGTCAGATAAATGCATCACCATGCAAATATTGGTCTTGGCAGGCAGTTCTGTCATTTTATAATACCGCTTTGAGTAGTTTTAAAGCACAGTTGTTCATACAGAATGAGTGAGTAGGGAGAACTTTGCAGATGTCTCCAACACCTCCCTGGCTGAAATGGTGAAGGGAGGGGAACGAGCAGCTTCACGCAGACCCAGGTTTGCAAGGAACTGGGAAACAGAGAAGGCTGGTACTTCTTCAGCAATGTTAACAAGCCAAACTATGGGGCCCAGTTCATCAGAAGGGGTAAACAAGTATTGCACCTAGTCCTCTGCAACATAAGTGCCCTCAAAAGCTTGGAGAAAGCAGCAAATCAATATCCCTACTTTCAAAGAGGGATGACTTGCCATTCAAAGAAAGTGGTTCTGAGCTTCTGAGGGAGTCAAAGCTTTAGGAGAGGAAAGCAAGGAGAAAAGAGGGAGAGAGGGAGGGGAAAAGATGTTCCCTGAGAGCATTCCAGAGCTCTGAAAGTTGCCTAGGATAGATGAGATCTGTGGAACAACATACCTCTTGTTCCAGGGGGAGCTACAGATATCTGAGCAGTGTCTTAACTGCCTTAAAAGATAGCAAATGCTACCAAAACAAATTTTTGTTCATATTTGATGCTAAACCACAAACAAAATATGAGTTATTCTTTGATGGCTATGTCTTTGAGAGCATTACTCGTAGCTTAATATTTTTACATGAACATTTACTTTGTATCTAATATAAAGTTTTAAATAGGCTGTAATGTGCTGGAAATATTAACTTTCCTTACCTCAAAATCTAATAGTAATTCACCATTTTCCTGAAAAGAATGATAAAAACTAGTAAGAAAAATCCCATTAAAATCACTAATTATTCAGTTTAGTTTATTTTGATGTATGAAATAATTATCAAAGTCCATGTGTCTATGTTAGCTCCTACCTTTTAAAGCCTAGATTAAAATCAGTTTAAGCAGCTCTCCATTACACGAAAACTTCAGGGGTGATCCTATAGCTAGTCTGGGTTTGGGTCAGTTAAATCAACTGGTGACAGTATGGATTTGTTGGTATTTTACTTTGCTAACTTGATTGTTAAGGAGTACATTTTTTTAAAGCAAAAAAATAAACTTTAGGGTTGTTTTTTTTTACATATATTTTTTCAATTGGGGTCTTTTTTCTTCTCACTTTTTCTTACTTTCTCACTCTTTCCCCATTTTTGATGAATCTCAGATGTCTCACCTTAGCATTTGTTTTTGTTTGCTTATGTCAGGATTTTCCTTCTTGTTTTTACGCAATGAGAAGTATTACACCAAGTAAAACAAAAACAAAACAAAAATCAATCGTACAAATGACAGGCAACACAAGGAACAAGGTTGACAGCAAATGTTAAATGGCATTAAAAAAAGCTTTTCTTTCCTCTCACTTCTCATACTGCATGTTTGATGTAAAGTACAAGCCACTTGTTGCAGGAAAAAAAATGGTCATCTCATTTAGACTGTACTGCTGTGTACTTTCACCCAGCACCGATAACATTACTCTATATTGCAGGTTCAAGCATTTTTATGTTACATAGGACAAGGATAACCTTCCTGCATCTAAAACTCCTGTGCAATCTTACAAGAAAACTCAATCAATTAGAATACTCAAATTACGGGGAACTACGTGCCTCTGTCTCTGAGTAGCGTTAGAACTTGTGGTGCATTACAGCAATTAAGAATACTTAATTTCCAAATGGCACAAATGAACAAAGTATGAGTCATGGTGAACGTTTACTCCTTAAAAGCCATCAGTGCTAATGGTTTTGTAACCTTTGTAAATTTAATATGGGTTTCATTTATGCGGCAGTGAAACCCACGTCAAGATGGTATAATATTACTGCTCATATGCACAGAACTTTATGCAGCCACACACTTAATTGCATAAATAATAAAGATAGGTTTTGAGGTAGGCATCTGCTTACACTTCTTTTTGTGAACAGATATGATCACACTATGGTATCGCACTCTAAGAAGTGCACTTAAGGAAATCAATAAGTAATGATTCATGACATTTTTTTTCCTCAGTGAAGTTATGATAAGTAAAGATTAGGCCAAGAAAGCAGAATGTTTTTAGTGCCTTTTTGGAGGGATATCTTGCCTATGTCAGAGTACTGAAAGAGCGTTTTTAGAGTTTGTAATCAAACTTTTTCTCCTTTAAAAGTGGTCAGCTCATATTCGGTTAGCCCTAACTGATTTCTCTGGTAGCAAATAATTGCATGAAGGGCTTATTGCTAATCTCCATAGTCTTTACCAAATGCTATGCTGGTATTGCAGAGCTTATCCTTGTGAGTCTGTTGAATATGCTGCTTTACAAAAGTATAATTCGTAACACAGGAATATCTCTGTGTATACTGCAGGGTTTTTTCCAGTTTTAAATTACTCTAGAAGAGCTATGGCGTACTTATGGGTCTGTCTTTGAGATCCTTTTGAGTTGGTTTAACAGCAGTTGTAAAGACTACAGCTATGATATTCCCTTCCCTCCTTCCTCCCCCAAATAGTGGATTCTCTCCAGGGAACCATTCTTTTCTACATTTTTGGAGAAAGGATGGAGATCATAAACCCAGAAAGTGTGGAGATTTATTTTCTTTCTCAGCCTTCAGTGGAATCAATGAACAGCCATAGATAACTCCATGGGGCCACCAAAGAGATTACCTACAATGCTGTAATGATGGGATACGGGCTCTGAGAGTCTTTTTCCAGTTGATTTTTTGAGGACTGAAGATAGATCCTGCAGTACTCTCTGGAAAGAGTACGACCTTCTCTCAGTGGAATTATGCACATCCAGGTTCACTAATATCAGACGATACCCAAGTGAGATTTTGTCTTTACATCTCTGCTTGTAAGAAGAGGGTTCTTTACCCCAGCCCACATGTGGTTTTGATCTGTTTGATTTGGTTTTGTTTTCTTCCTTTTCTTTTTGTTGTGTTTAAAACATTGAATTTGCTAGACTTGCTCTGAGCATTAGTGACATAACACGAAAAAGCATATAGTGATTCCAGTGCTACAGATTTTACGGAAATCCAAGTATAAAAGCACACTAGCAAAACATGTAAAGAAGGCAAGTTGTATAGAAAAGAGTTAGAGGTTCTCTCTCAGCATTGTAATCCTGGGAGGTTTTATTTAGTTTCTGAATTTAGTTTCTGACATTATTTCCTATTAATTGTTTCTGACATTAATTTCCTATTACTTGTTCCTATTAATTGTTTGATATTAATTGATTAATTCCTATTAATTTGTTTATTTTAATTGTTTGCCTTTTTTTTTTTTTTTGCTGTTAGCATAGTTGTACACTCACCCCCAAGAGAAAGTTTTTCTTTCTTCCACATAAATTCAAATCTAGGGAAGTTTCATTAATTTTGGTGAAGTTAGATAAGTTTTAAAACAAAGATGAGATACAAAATCTGACACTTCATAAAAACACACTGAAATTTTTTCAGCTTCTTCAAAGAGCAGCCACAACTGATGAGGTTTTCAGCTGAGGTGAGACATATCCCTCAAGGTACTTTTTCCGTTGATATACAAATAAAGCAAAATGAAAATTGTCAACAGCATTTCTCAGAAAATTAGAATATTTATTATGCATTTTTTTCTAAAATAAGCAACCGATCATCATTAAATGTGTTGGTGTTCATTACAATTAAATTAGTCTTAGTTAATTCATTAAATATTAATATGGAATTCAAACTCAATTCCATGGAAATTATAATCTGGCAATTAATTAACATATTAAAATTGAGAAGCATTACCTGTCCCTTCAAGGCAAAAATTTTCCTTTTTCATTTTAATGAAGAAATCTTTTAAGGAAGGAAGAAGGGATTATTTCTTTTTTTCAGTGATGGGAAATTTATATGAAAAAAAAAAAAAAAAGATATTTTAAGATATCTTTCCATGAAATGTCTTTAGACAAAATGAAAATAATTTTCAAGAATGTAACAGAAAAATACATGGTAGTGATTTTTAGTTTTCAGATGAAAACCATTTATATCAGAATCATTTCATTCAAGGTTTCATTCTTAAAAAAACCATGAAAACAGTGAAATTTTCAGAAGTCTTTTCACCATCTTCATTATTTTAGAAAGTGAAGATTGCTGTCACCAGAGCTTAATACAACTGTTTTATAATTATATCTTTCACTATCTCCTATTTCCTGTTTCAATTTTATGTTCACAATATTTCCTCACTTTCTTGGAAAATTATGTGGCAGAGTGATAGTGCCATGCACTGAAATGCACCTGCATATGTGTCTAAGAAAAAAAGAAGAAAAAAATAGTGGGCTGCATGACTCTAGTGTGGTGTTTTATGAATGAAGTCTTGAGTATAGATAGAATCATGCATATTGACATATGCAGCAAGATACAGTGAGCATGTGGATAGCTGATGCTTTTAACCCTCTATCACAGGTACGCAGAAGAGCTTGTTCTATTAATTGGCCTAACTATCAGTACTACCTACTGACAGTGTTCATTGTTTTTTGGGGAGGAACAGCTTTATGGTAATAACTTAAAAGCTTTGGAGCTTAAAACCACACAGAAATGAATGAGCAGTTAGCAAAAGCTTTGGACAGAGAACCAGGGTTTTAAAGGCCAAACCATCTTGGGTTGAAAATCAAACCAGTAAATTTTGATAAATTTAATCAAGCGCTATTCTTTGTGAAAATTTGATAGCAAAACCTGCTTTGAAATCCCACTAGAGAATGCTGAAGAGAAAAATGTGTTTATGCTATATATGACAACATAGCTACATTTTGCAAGTTGATATATAATGAGGAAAATAGGCTACTGAGTTGACAAATCTTAACTGATTTTTTTTTTTTTTTCATTTTGGAAAATTATCAGGAAAAAAAAAAAGAGGATAAGACAGTTGCCCTCTCCAACTCATTTGAAAACCCAGCTGGATTTTTGCCATTTTTACCAAACATGAGCCCATTTCCTAAACGTATTTTCTGCAAGATATAGCAGTTTGCCTATTACGTATGTTCTAGTTCACCACTATTCCACATTTTTTCTCACACTTTCATCCCCAAAACATTGGTGCAATTTGGGTACCCAGCTTAGATGGATGGCATTCATTGAAAGATGATCATAGTATCTAGTAAGTGCCTGATTACCCATTGGACATCAATATTTTTCTTTAAAAAGTATTGACATGCCATTAATTGTGATTGTAATTCTTGTGTCATGCCCCTAGAAGTAATATATTTGAATTCCAAGTGCCAAACAACTTCTTAATCTGTTTGTGTGCAAAATATTGAGCACTCTAGAGAAAGAAAGTTGGAAGTAGATTACCCTTCTGTAAACCTGGTGTTACGGCACTAAATAAAATGGTGTTATTTAACAAGTATCACTAGAGTTGGAGTTTGAGCTGTCCTTCTAGTGCAAGTATTAAGAAAAAAAAAAAGGAAAGTCAAACACCAAATTTGTCTCTACATTTGACTTTTTCAGCATTTGTACTTACTGAAACCACTAATCGGAGCTGATTGTCCTTAACATAAAAATGGTTAACTAATATCCATTCAGGAGTCAGCCCTGAATGGAAGGCTCAAACTGGTATTAAAGTATAAAGAAGGGTTCACAAACAGCCACATTTCCTCTCCTGCAGTTGTTGTGTGTATTTTCTTTTCCGTCGAACTTCTTTACAACTGAGATAGAAAATCTAGTTACGCTATCAGTGTTAGCACAACTTCCAGTAAGTAATCCATGTGGTTTCCATATGGTGGCAAGCTTACCCTGCAGAAAGGAAATGGGTGCAGTGGCAGCATGCATGCTGTGCTTCAAAAAGACACCCTTAAACAAGGTCCCTGTGAGTTGCTGCTGAGTTGATCAGCTGCTGCTTCCAACTGAAGATCATGCTTCAAAGTACCTTTGCAGCCACAGACTGAAGACCAAGAAATACAGTGGGGTTCTTAGATGCTTAGATAGCTTTTGACTGATAAATAAAGTTTTCTGTTAGAAAAACAAATTATTCTTAGCCTTAGGATTAGGTTGATAATAAAAGCAGCATTTGTTAAAAACAGTAGGGAAAAAAATGGGGAATTTGAATGGGGATGGAGTGGTGAAGTTTTCTAGGTTTACTCAGTATAGGTGTAAAGCCAATTAACATGCAACTGCGTGCATAGCAATAAAATAGTTGTGCAAATGAGTTGTGCTTCAGAACTGTATGCACAGTTTACTGTACTCTGCCTCAGCTTCTTTAAAGGAGAGATTCAAGTGATAAATGATGAGTTGGCATGCACGCCATATGCCACTACATACTGATGGTATAGTGCAGCAGTATCCAGGAGAGCAGTGCCCAGATGTATAGTCCCTTTTCTTTTCCTACAAGAAGCCCATTATATGTAGAATTTGCTTAAGTTCTGTCTAAATTCCTCTGTATAGACAAGGAAAACTTCAAAATGACACAGGTAGAAAACTTATTTGCATTTAATTTGATATATCTATTTGTCATGAAATTCTAATAAATATAGATAACATTTTCTATTTTAAACTAATTATGCTAAAACACTTGCACACTTTTAGAAAATCGAGTTCACCTTTTGCCAATAGTAATCACGGGTAGATTACCTCAAAATTGCCACTAAATCTCGAAAAGTGTTTTGACAACCCAGAGTGTCTCTAATTGTCCTGCAAAGAGAACATGGGGACTGTGCCAACAACCCCTTGTTTTCCACCACACTACTATCTTGTGTCACACTCATTCATTATCTACATAGTAACTGTAACAGTAGCAGCCTTTCTAGGCAATTGCATTGTTGCATGTCTACAAGGGAACTGAAAGTTGTCACTTTATTAAAATATCTACATCAGCCTCAGCTCAAAAGTTTTCCTATTTTGATGCACTTCTCTGTTTCTGTGAAAAAAAAAACATGACTTAACTAGAAGAACAGTCATCCGTCCATTCAAAAATCCCGTGAATTACCACACAGATAAATAGAAAAAAATCTTGCAAGTAAATGTATAACTGGGTATTTATTTTGTGTTTATTTTTTTTACTGGTTTGTGTGGTAGAGGAACGTTTTACCACAGAAATTCAAGGAAGATGATACAACTGTCTTGGATAAACATTTGAGATTTTATCAAAATATTTGATTCTAATAACATATGATTGTTCATCTTTTACACAAGTGACAGAAATTACTAATGTGAATGAACATATTGGCAGCCTGCCACTGTGGTACAATAACACAGTGTAGCTGCTGCAGTTCCCTCATCTCCTAGCAGGAAATCAGTGTTATGTGGTGGATGGCATTTAAATGTGCTCAGGTGGTTCATGGGGTATCAGCTGAAATAAATATTCAATCACAGATTGGAAAAAGCCTTTAAAACATTAGGCCACCTAAAGAAAGAAAAATTAAGTCAGTGTATAGCTATCAAGATAAGCATAGTGAGAAAAGTGCCCTGTACCTCATAGACATCAATAAGTGAGTTAAATGATTCACTTGCAACTACAATTTTATTCCCATTTCTTTCTGAAATCTTGACTTCAGTTAGTATGCAATAAGGCCTTGCAAGGTAAGATGCGTTTGATTTAGCTTTTTTCTGAATTTCAAAAGTGCTTTATGCTACACCATGTCCATGTGTGAAAGGCAGAAGCTCTCCCAAAACCTGTGTGTGAGCTCTTGTCACCGTAAGCACTCAAGACCTGCAACATGGCAGTTACAGAGCAGCACATAGCTGTAAAGAAGCCCTCAGGATTAGTGTCAAGAGAAGGAATACCACCTAATCACACTTTTTAAAGAACAAACAAGATCATAGTTTTTGTGGTAACCTTTAGCAGGTACAGACAGAAGCTCTGCCAACACAAAAGGCTCCTCCTCTCTTTGCTCCCAAAACTCATTTCTGGATTGGGTTGCTCCCATACTCCCTGCTTTTGTGCGAATACTTCTGTCTCAGTTTGGGGAACTGAATCAGGCAACCAATGACATATTAAAACCTGCTCTTTCTCCAGACACTTCCAACTGGTGTGTGGCTATGTGAATGTTTCTACTAGGGAAAGGCAGGGCTTCTTGAGGTGGATACTAAACAGGTAGAAAGTTGCCATGAGGGGGACTAAGCTTTTTGCTGATATTGCAGATTTATGTTAGGTCAGCAGGTAAAGAGCAGCTCCTTTCTGGCTTGTGATACCTGCTGGGTTAAAGCTGTCACTTAGCACTCTCACAGCTTTCCATTCACATTCAGGACTGGCACCAGAGTACTTTAAAATGTTTGCAAACAATTCTCATGCTTTACCAGCCTCCCTTTTTTCTGCTTGAGCCTGAGGCTGGAACAGGTAATGAGTTTAGATGCTTGCAACAGCTACACCTAGGTTGCAAAATTCCATCTACTTTGCTGTTGTTAGCTTAAAATACTTTATCATTATAATCTTTTAATGCTCTGCCATCAAACTTGTCAGCAACTCATTTAGGGATAGAAGGAAGAGGCAAGAACCACTAGAATATCACCTTCATGCGCAGTAGGATATGTCCAATTTGTGGTTTCTCATCAGCACTAGAACTGTGAACTGTATATGTGTAAAAAAAATATTTAAACAGCAGTGAAACAGCAGTGAAAGGTCTGTATTATCTTTGCAGCTTTGTTTTCGTTGTGCAAAGATGCAAGTCTTTTCTTCATCCTTGCTTTTGAAAAGCTATTTGTAGAAAGTAAATATAATTAAGGGAAGACAGGATGAGAAAGTTGGGGCTGTTCAGCCTGGAGAAGAGAAGGCTGCATGGAGACCTCGTAGCAGCCTTCCAGTATCTCAAGGGGGCCTATAGGGATGTTGGGGAGGGACTCTTCATGAGGGACTGTAGTGATAGGACAAGGGGTAATGGATTCAAAGCTTAAACAGGGGAAGTTTAGATTGGATATGAGGAAGAAATTCTTTCCTGTAAGGGTGGTGAGGCACTGGAATGGGTTGCCCAGGGAAGTTGTGAATGCTCCATCCCTGGTGGTGTTCAAGGCCAGGGTGGACATAGCCTTGGGTGGCATGGTTTAGTGGGAGGTGTCTGTGCCCATGGCAGGGGGGTTGGAACTAGATGATCTTAACGTCCTTTCCAGCCCTAGCTATTCTATGATTCTATGATTCTATGTCTGTTTTATTATACAGTGGACATTTAAATAACTCTTATAGGCATAATATATTAACATGCTTCTGTAAAACTCTAGAAAATTCAAAAGTCATAATGCAATATGATTTATATACTTACAGGAAAAGAAAGCAGTCTTGCCCTAAATGACTAGATATCTCTGTTTTGGTATGATGTAACCCCTGCACTTTGGCTAGGGAATACTGCAGATGCTGAAATAACAGTTCACCATTATTTATTTGTTCAGGTTAGAGAGCAAAATTAAGGCAAAGATATTATTGATCTGCTTGTGTGTTTTTTAGAACAGCTGTGTCCAATGAAACAGAAATGAAAGATTATTTTTGTAGCTTCCCATGTATCTTGCCAAGTGAGAACCAGCACGTTACATTTTAATTTTAGGGAAGCCGTATTTAAGCCACGTTTAAGAGTAGTGAACTATAACACTCTTCAGAGAGGGTAGCTATTTTTATATGTTGGTTCTCTTTGTCTACTCTGACTGATAGCGCAGTAACTGAGATGACACTGCTCAAGGAAAAGCACTGGAAGCATGGGGGAAATGATTGCAGATATATATGGAGCCTCTCTCCTGCATGATGGAGGCATAAAGCTGCTCAAAAAAGTATGGGTGGAGAAAAAGAAAAGAAAATTAGGGAGATTCTCAGAAGTATGTGTGGATATCATATGAGCTTATTCTCTTTATAACAGCAGACACACCAAAAACCCCAACTCCAAATCATAAACCTTTATCTTTTGTAGGAAATTTAATTAAAGGGGCCTAGAACAGAAAGGAAAAAAACTCTCATCTCTGAGCTGCCAGAACTAAGGGGAGATTCCCTCTGCATTACATGGAGGCACAAACTTTCATCATGAATCTTCTCATCCCCTAATTAATCTTGATGATTTTCAGTGATAAATGCTCTGACTACTGGAGCTCTTCTGCACTTGTGCTAACAATAAGTCTCTCCTCTTTTCCTCCTCACTTTGCAAAAGGTTTCAGCATCCACATAGACTATAAGCATCTGTCTTGTCTAACTTTTGTCTTCAATGCAATAGAGAAATCCATATAAGAAAATGCAAGCCAAACCAGAAGGTGCTTTGATATTAGTGATTGCTGCTGTCAAACAGAGATTTTCTTGTGACTATAGTATAGAATTCAGTAGGAAGCATATGTTTAGTACTGGGGAAATACTATTCAGTAGTATACAACTGTTATAATTTAAACAGATTTAGTACTGTAATACTATGTAAGCTTTTATTCGGAATATATAATCAGTACATATGACTGGATGTGCCTTCAAATACAAAAGGGCACTTGAGCTTATTAGAAAGAAGAGCTTATTAGAAGTAGTCAAAAGAAAGCTTATTAGAATTAAGTAGCATTCATTACTAGATTCAAAGAGCTAGCAGAATATTTTGTTCAAAAATAGCAGAAAGAATTAAGCCATTTGTAATGAAAACTTATTACTAGGTTTATCAGTGGGGTTTATTGGGTTTCTCTAAAGAAAAAATAAATTATTCCCATTTCACTTGTCATGGCATTTTAGTTATTTTTTTAATTCAAAGTACAAGATCCTCTGTTAACAAATGGGACATTACGATGGGAAGCTTAAATCAGTCAATTCTCATATTTCAGTAGTACAAGTAATCATTCCTGTTGCAGGAATTCTCTGTTTTATTGAACAAACCTCAAGAGGCTTGCAAATACATGGCTTGTAGATGCTTACTTGTACAACTTGGCAACAGCTAGGATTCTTCACTGGGCATAAAAAGCTTATAGAATAAGAAAAAACAGTTTATGAGATGCATTTTTAAAAAATTTGACTGGTCATGTTCTTAAATTAATAAATAAATAAATAAATAGAATATATATATTCTTCCTTCCAGTCATAACTTTGCTGACTAGTGTAAGTTTGCTGGGTTTAACATACCGTACCTGAAGAATGTTATGTTTTACTGACAATGTTAACAGAAATCAATTATCTCTCTATCTACAGAACATGGCCTAAAAATTTGCAGGCCACTTTGTCTTACAGAGGATTAAATGAACACTGGAAAGATGAAGTTATTGTAAAAATTAAACTGTCACTGTAGTTTTACATATATTTTGAAAACGTGAGTACTAGAAGTTAAATGTTGAAACATATCCACTTTTTCACTGCTTGTTAGGTGATAAAATTGCTCCTGAGTGGTTGTTTTTCATACACTCTCCTAAGTGGCTCTTCAGAAATATAGACATGAAGATATTGCGAAAATCAATTATACACTGAAGCTCCATGTTCCCTAGACTTAATTGTTCTGTATGCTGATGGGGTGTATAATCAAAAGGAAGGATTTTTTCTCATATTAGTTTGACTAAGAAACTGAGAAGTCAGTTTTATGGCAGGGAGAGCAAAAAAAGAGAAGGCTATGAATGGTTTTCTTTTTCTACTATGTTTTTGATTATGTCTTTACTCTTCTCAAGAGGTGTAGATCAATTAATAATCCTGGATCCAGATCCAAAAACCTCAGGTTATATTTCCAAGTTCCCATCTATACTGACTGTGTTAAGCAAGGTAAATCCTCTTATTCTGCTGTGAATGGATTTACTGAAGTTTGTGTTTTAGTAAACAAAAGTGCTTTCAGTAATACCGAATTCCTTCCTCTGTAGCAGCTACAGAAAAGAGCTGAATGGAAAATAGATTTCCTTCCTGAAGCGAAAAGCCACATATTTCTGACAGAACACTTTTGGGAAAAATAAAAATGGCATTATTTGGCTTGCTGGCTTTCCAGCAGAGGATGGGCTTTCTGCTTCTCCAGCTTCCCAGGAAGCTTACCCTGCCAGTCGCCTGTCAGCCAGGCAACCAAGAATCCTGACTGACTGTTTGAAGGGGTGGGGGTCTTGTTGCTTGGGAGGGCCCAAAGGATGAGTAACTGCTGTTGCCTTCCCAGCTTTTGCTGTGGGAAGACACAGTGTCAGGAATTGCAGGGTTCCTGAAAAAGATGCATTTGAGAAACAGGGTTAAATATTGCTTGTGACCAGACTAGAAAAAGTTTTGCTGGGAAAAACCTTACAGCTAAGCTTCTCTTTATGATGCAAAATGCAATTGTAGTTAATGTAGATGTTTTGTAGAATAGTAAATATCAGAGGCCTAAATATTAATAACTTTATAGTTTCAGAATGGTTCTATAATAAGGGTGATGCTGTAAGTATAAATACAAATCTTTCTTCACCTAGACAGATAAGCTATACATGTCCAATAGTTTTTATCTCTAAAAGTGAATGCAGACTTCTATCCTGTTAATGGGGGTTTTCTCAAGGGGATCTGTATTATTCAGAGCAGAAAAGAAAATAATAGAATTCTTTAAGTGATAGTGGAAAAATTTTATTGAATGTACATAACAGCAGAAAACCACAAACTTTCTCATCTGTCTATTAGAGTACATTGAGACTCTTGAAAAATCAGAACTATTGACAGATTTAGAAGACAGAAGATCTGCATAGAAAAAAAAAAACAAAAACAAAACAACAACAAAAAAAAACCCTGCTCTAATTATTGACTAGCTTGTAACTAGAGAAAAGCAAAAACAGACCAGTTGTTGATAGGCAGTGTCTGAACATAGAATAAGATGTTCTCAAAATATGCTTTTCATAATTTTAAAAATTATAAAACAAGAAGTTAATGGATAACATGCAATTGGAAGCAATGCTTAAGGAAGATTTTACGATACAGAAAATCGGGTGTTTTGTCTCATTTGAAGTAAAATATATTGTGATGTGTCATGGGTTCAGCAGCAGCAGTCATTTTTCTCCTTCTTGGTAGCTGGTGCAGCACTGTGTTTTTGATTTTGGGCCTGGGAACTGCGCTGATAACACCAGTGTTTTCAGTTACTGCTTGGGAATGTTTTGGTCTGACCAAGTACTTTCTGAGCTTCATGCTCTGCCAGGGAGGAGGGGAAGCCAGAAGGAAGGAGAAACAGGACACCTGACCCAAACTGACCAGGTATTCCATGCCACAGCACGTCATGCCCAGGATGAAAAAACTGAGACCCGACAGAGACCCGGAAGGTGGGGGGGTGGACTGCGTGGTCGGGCTCGGTGAGCAGTTGTATTCTCTTTCTTTCTATTTCTCTTATATTATTATTGGTGGTAGCAGTAGTGGTTTGTGTTATACCTTAGTTACTAAACTGTTCTTATCTCAGCCTGTGGGTGTGACATTCTTTTGATTCTCCTCCCCATCCCCCTGGGACTGGGGAAAGAAAAAGAGGCAAGTGAGTGAGTGAGAAAACTGTGTGGCTGACTGGACTTAAACCACCACATGATGGTATTTGAAGTGATATAAAGAAACTGTCTAATGAAAGTATTTTGTCTGCTGCTACTTTTTATTTCACATTATACTGCAAGGTTTTGCCATTAGGCAGTTTTGTTATCAAGCAAACATTGCTGTTTTCAATCATAGCACACACAGTTATGGTGCATTCTTTAAAAAGTAGTACTTTGTTCAAATGTAAATGTCTGCCACGGGTTCTTTATCGTGAATCACAGCTGAAAAATGCAGATGTGTCTTTTAATAGTAAGTTTTAAAAGTATGCAAACTATGGGATGCATTTTTAGCTGCTGGAGAGTTGCTGTCACTTGAAGATGCCACTAGGTGCGGATATGGCCTTGTGTTCAAACTCCACTGACTTGCAGAGAGAGAGGACTTCATGTTACAATTTAAGAACTTAATATTATATTTTAATATCACCTTGAGTTTAATAAGAATTATAAGAGTTAATCCTGTGTCAAAAACACAATGTTGCCTTAAAAATCAATTTAGGATAAAGAAACAGTAAGAGGTTTCAGTAACAGTAAGGACCAGACCTTTCCTTTTGCAGTTGTCAGCTGATAAATGGAGTCATACAGTTCTTGGAGAGTGATTTGTTTGCATTTTTCATTACATTAAGCATCACTATAGAGGATATTACAGTCTTACAGACCTTTCCAGTGCCCTCAGCCTCAGGTTGCACCTCTGACAGGACTCTTTAAGTGGATGAAGAGATGGGCATATGCTGTTCTTTAGCCTTCATTGGCTTTTAGAATCATCCTTGCCTGCAGTGTGGAAATTGCTGTTAATGAAACGTGTATAAATTGGTCTAATGTTAAGGACTGCTTCTTTTTAAAGCTTCCTGGTGCTCGGTGGTACTGTCAGGAAGTCACTTGTTTAACCTACAAGACATAACAAAAGTCTTCTTGGCACTCACCTCTTTTTTGGACTTCCTTGTAGCAGTAAAAAACAATGACATATACTTTCAGATCATGAGGCTTTAGTGAATTCAGAGTTGTTTACAGTGGTGATTAGTTTTGCAGTGCAGTTTTGTCTTAAGCTTGGACTGCTCTGGAGTGGGAGGATTGTCATCAGAAAATGGTTTGTTGGTGCTTTTCTGCCTCCGGAAGGCAGCATTTGCAGTGTGGAGTCCAGGGAAGCCAACTTGTCTGCTGCCTGGACATAAAGTCCTTTGGCTGGTGAGATTGAGCCATGTATTCAAACAAACACAAGCCAGCACTTCATATGTTTGTTAGATTCCCCCCCTTTTGCCAGCTCTACTGTAGTCTTTAAGCAGTGTGACAGAAGTATACTTCCACTTCAGTTAATGGATTTATCAAATACCTTATTTCATGCTTTCTGCTTTTGATTTATGAATTTTGATCCTGGAGACAAGGACCTTGTGAGTATTGATTGTGGAAAATGTCAGACTAACAGAAGTTAATTTCGCTTGTACATGTGGAAGTCTGTGATTCTCTGACAGAGCTGTCTGCAAAGAACTAGCTGTCACCCAGCCCAAGTGAGATCATGCCATCACAACAGCCAGCCCCTGTGCCTCATGCATCAGGATGAAACCACACATGGATGCGGGGCTGGCAGTGGGTTCAGAGGAATGGGTGCATGAGGTCGAGTCAGGGGAGGAGAGTGCAAGATTCTGTGGAACCCGTCACTCTGTGGCTCCCTGAGCATTATTGCAAGGCACCTGGAGGGATAATGGAACTTCACCATGACCAGCACCACTACTTATTGACGACACTTCAGTTTATCTATTCATTAATTTTCTTTGTAAATTATAAGTTGTTGAGTTTTATTGGTTTGTTTTTTGGCTGGTTTTTTGTTGTTGTTTTGTTTTTTTTTTAAATGGCCGAGTTAAAGTGTCACTTAAGCAGAGGGGCACTTGAGCAAGTAGGTAACAGGCTGGTTTTGCTCTTTGCATGTCTTGCATTTGAGATGTGGTTAAAAGCCTTCTACTTCTTACAGTGTATTAATTCTGAGTGTATATATTATCTCAGTCCACAGAAAACCAGAAGAAAGTCCATGGATGTCAGATGAAAAATAACAATAAGTGATATCAGTAAACGGTCTTGACTACATCAGAAAAGAGACTCTCAGTAGGCATCCACGCTGATGATAGTGAAAAGGTGCCCACTGGTTCAAGCTGAAATGAATTAAATGCTTCTGTTTGTCCTGTAATCTTCCTTTTTCTTGACACTTTTCACTGGAATTTCATCTGGGAATTTTTCACTAGGAGAAATATTACAGACAAACAAAACCACACTGCTGTTTGCTGATTTTTGTCTTAAAATTAGATTAAGAGTATAATAATATAGGAAAAATGTCTAGGAAATGGTTGTTGTCCCAAAATTAAAAAGTCTAATCCAAGAAATGCATAGTTAAAGACATTCAAAATTGTATACCTTGACAAGTACAGACAGCTAACCACAGACACCATAATAGTGTTATGTTTTGGACTATAGAGGAAAAGGAGAATAATATGTTCTTCCCATAGAAAGTTATCTTCTCTTTTTTTTTTTTTTTCTGCTGACTTGAGAGATTAATGTCACTTTGAGTAAGTCAAGAGATTTTGATAAATAACACTGTGTGGCGATATAGACAGGAAAGTACCAAAAAAGAGATTTTATCACTTCAGTTTCACTTTAAATGGCAAAGCACTCAGGATATGCTAACGAATGTGAAGGCAATAGAAGCAGGTACAATGCAAGACCCATGGTGCTGGTAGTCAATAAAATGAGTTTTGTCCTCATGACTGTAGGAAGAGGAGATGAAAATGTCTTAAGGGTTTATCTCCTTCACCACCACACTTGAAAGCAGAAAGCTGTTAGATTATGTACTGACTAGTAATCAATTTTAAGCAAGACTTATTATGGAAATAAGAGCATGGATTATCATTTACTTTTTTTTTAACCAGGAAATTGGCACATGAAGGAAATAAGAGCATGTTTTCTTTTATATAGATATTTTAAGAGAAATAGGGCCAATTATTTTTTGGCTTCTGCACAGCTGAAAGGGAATAAGATGTTACTAGGATATTGATCAACTCCCTGTCAAAAGATCTTAACCAGATGAAATACCTGTGCTGATCCCCTTCTCCTTTGGAACTGTTGGTTTTGTCCATACATGGAGGTAGGTAGACAGACCATCATGAAAGAAGAATTGTAACTCCAGAACTAGAATAACTAAGGTGTACCTTAAAGTGAATGGTTTACTGAAAGGGTTGTCAGAATGGTGGATGCAGGCCAACCACACAACAGTAAAACATGTACCTCTTTAAAGATCTTCATTCGTACTCCTTGAGAACAGAGACTGCAGTGTTCCAGAAAAACTGTGTCAAGAGATACCTAAAATAAACTTGTTGTATGTATGGTACACAGATGCAGGTACGTAAGTACATGCATCTTACACATACATGCACACACATAAACACCTCAGCATGCCTGGCTGCTAAACTTACTTTCAAAAACTTTTTCACTCTTGGATTGATTAATTTCCTTCCTTCCAAATTTGATTAAAGAAATTCAGCAGGCATATAAAACTTTTCGATCTAATGGGAGAAGGAAAACCAGTTTCTTAGTTTTGTGGAAATATGAATGACATTATGGAAATAGTTAAGGAAGCAGAGGCTGGGTTTTTTTATGAACTTTTTTTGCTATAAAATGGATGTATTTAATGAGGCACATTAATCCTGCTTGGGTTTGGTTTTGTTTTGATTTTTTTTTTTTTTTTAAGAGGCCATAAGAACAGATTTCCATGTGCAATTCCAAGGGATATTTACATGTTACCCTTTAAGAACAGTTTGACAAAGTCATAGAGTCTTTGTTTTAAAGAAGGGAAAATGCAAACAAATAGTCCATCTACTACATAAATACACAAAATCAACTTCTTGGGAGCATGTCAAAAATTATATGAATGTATTGCATATGGTTCTATGGACAATCATGCATTTAAGTCTGTATCTCTAAACACGTTTATGTAACTGTCTGAGTCCAAATTTACGTAGTATGTCTAAACCAGGCACCAAAGAATTAAAGAGAACAAAAAATGTGCAAAAATATTTTTATTATATCAAGTTGTTTCTTCTGCTTAAAGAAAGCATAAGATATTTCTTATATTCCATATTCTGTAAATGGCTTAACTAGATGGCTGCAAAGAGCAAGAAATATTTTTCAGCTAATACAAATCACTTCTAAAAGTGATTTTCTTGGTACACTTCTGAAGGTGTTTTTCTTGGCATAAGATGATATGACTCAATAAACACAAGAACTATAACGGGAGTGTTCCATTCAAAAATGCTTCTCATCCTAGAAATTTTCTATTTTATCTGTAAAAAAGCACAAAGATTGAATCTAAACTGATTTTTTTTTATGTGAAAGTTGATGTTATCCTCTGAGGTCTCAACCACTGTATTTTAAATTTTTTTGTAGATAGAACTCTATCAGGAAAAAAAGCACTGGTTCCTCAGTTATAAATTGTTCTTTTAAAAATGGTGTTTGTGGAAATCCCCTTGGTGTATGTTTTGAATACAGAGAAGGCTTAATGAAAGTGAGATTGTCAGAGATGCCTGAGCAATCATGAATATTGTTATAGATTTTATGTTTGCAAAACTGTCATTATTTGACCTGTGCTCTGTCTGGAACAGAAACACTGTAAAGTTAACAGCACTGAACGAGCACCATGGCAAAACCCAGCCTTTTCTCCCTTCCCTTAGGACTTCTTCACAGGAACCTGAACAGCAACCTATTGAGAAATGTTTTCTTTTTCCTTTCAACTATGAAACTTCCCATAGTCGTAGCAGTTTGAAAATATGGCACTAGTTGCACATTATTTCATCCTGGTTCCAGTTTAAGGACAGGCTTAACTTTGCCTCTTGCAGACAAAGAAAGGGAGTTTGTACTACTGTAGATACTTTCTGTTAAGAAATGGTATGCACAGTGACTGTATCTGGAAGGGTTCAACATAATGTATTGCATCTATAGCAGATAATTCATATACAAAGTATTTCATGTTTTTAGACATGTTTTATATGTTAAATGTGTTGTGATTTCTGTTTCAAAAAGGCTTCCGTAAGTAGACATATATTGCCACAGAAGACTGATATAAGCAAAACTAATAATACTTTTTAAAGAGTATTCTAAGTAAATACTTTGCTGGCACTAATGAGGAGTGACCAGTGGAATCCACTGTACTCCTGTGTCATGGGATCCTCTTAAACCCATCCTAAAGAAACCTGTGCAACACTGGACTTGTTCATCATTATATTCTTAGGAAACAAATGTCTATTTTTTTTTCTGTAAAGTGACATGCAGAAATGACATTAAGAATGTTGTTTACAATGTATGATTTTTCAGCAGTCCTTTCTCTAAATGAAGAGATTCCCTATAAACCTAATGCATAAGCATTTAAGAGGCTTAAAATACATATCTAATACAAGCCAGTAGGTATAAAATAAATATCCAATGTCATGAGTTTAAATCTAATAATTTTGGATTTACTGCAATAGCCTGCTTTATTTACTGCAGTAGCAACTGTACAGGCCTACCATATTGCTCCTGTAACTGTAATTATATGGAGATGTTTCAATGATTTTGTGGTACTGCCTTCCAGTTAATTTTCCTTTTTGCTTTCTCTAATAATCGTAAATGCTGGCAGTTTCAGAAAGATTCTTGCACAAAAATCTATTTGCCTCAAAAATATTTTCCTTCACCTCCTAAATTATTTTTTTTCAGAGAAGTTCTCAGAAAAAGTGGAATTTGAGATGCAGTTTAATGCCTGATTACATCGCCACTAAAAATATAAGTTAAAGAAAACCTCTTGCTTCAGAATGCAGTTTCTTCCAAATGAAGACATGAGAGGAGAGAATAATTTTTCCTCTTAGGAGCATAGCATGTGAATCTGGATTTGAATGCAACTGGGTTAAAAACAATAATTTTATTTTTAAAAATTCCCTTAGACATTTTTATGAAGTGCTTTACTGGTTTGATTTTATTTCTTCAGAGCCCAGAGAAACTGGATGAACTGAAGGTCTAAAGCACTCTGTCCACTCACAGTCAGGAGGGGTACTATCTTAAAGCAAGTCCTAATGTATGCAAGAAGAATTTAAGTAGCGCTATCTTATACTTCTTTATCTATTTGATTTTGAGCCTAAATATTTGACTTACCAGGTAGGAAGCTGTGGAATCATTAGAAAGCCTATCATTATAAAGGTTTAAAAGTAGTATCTCTGAGTGTGATTAATATTTAAATTGTAAGACAACTATGATAGAATTATTCACTAGAATGGTTTTCAGATTTCATCTTATAATTTTGTGATGGTCCAGTTTGAGCATTTGTAAATAATGTGACCATCTTAAACTCATGCCGCTAAAACCAGATCTGTGTGGAAAATGCCACTCTTTTTAAATTCACTGAAAGTTTCAGATCTTTTCTTTATTGAACCCCCTTTATGTTTTTTTGTCTGTGATTTGCCTGCTTTTTAAATATGCTGGTGGATACAGTACAAGACATGCATATCTTTGGTCTGCTCTCCCAAGTGCTGGGGTTGTTTTTCCTGGTTTGATCAGTGGGCCCTGGCAACAGGGAGCAGATAATACTCCTAGTCCCTAGCACAATGAGGTGTTGTTTGCCCAGCTCCCAGCTCCTTCTCCCCTTTTTCTAGATGCTGGCGTGGTGGGTATGGTTAACAAGCCCCACCAGCTGGCATATCTGTGCAGACATAATTGCACATGAATGGTGCGGGGAGAGGGGAGTGAGGGAAGAAATAAAACAGATAACAAGCAAAGGGAAAAAGTAGCACTGTAAACAAGCAGCGTATTTTTTTCCCCTCCACAGAGCAAGCTTTTGTGACTGGAGGCAGTATCTGTGTGCAGCCTGACTTCTAATCCATATCGCAAACAGCTTCCAGATGCCTGAGTCCCCACCACTATTCTGGCATCCCTACCCTTCACAGATGCCTCTCTATGAGGGGGGTCTATGAGTAAAATTGGGTGTATTTTACTAATCATTCATTTCCAATCTTCCTGAAGGGGAACTTTTATTAATAAACTCTTTTCATCTGTCTCTTTGATTAGGAAGAAGATAATCGCTTAGTCATGTGAAAAGGGAAAAAAAAAAAAGACTGCTGGGGGGTCGCCTATTTTAACATGTGCTTGAGTGGAAGGAAACAAATAAAAACTGCCGAACAATGCGGGTACTAAATGGTTCCAGTTGAGCTTGAGTGGTGGAGGGGAGTTTGAATAGAAACTGCGGCGGCTGGGCTGGCCTCCCAAGGCAAGCAGAACTAATTCCCCTGATCCTGGCTACTCGGCAAGCAGCAGGCACGTCAGCTGGACCTGGCCAGCACAGCCGGCAGGTGCGCTGGCGGGAGCAGACGGGCAGGGATGGGGCACATCACCCACCCCTTCAGGAAAGGGTGGCTTGGTGCAGGATGCTTCACTTTCACTACAGGTTGTAAAGTTGGTGTGAAGCAATTCAAGTTTTTTTATCAACTCTGCTTCATTCTCAATGTATCATCCCTCGTTACTTGCCTCAGGTTGCTACACTCGGGCTTAGTAATGTGTTAGATCTAAAGGAAATGTGTACTGCCTGGTGACCATCAGCACTTAATTACAAATTGTAGGCTGAAAAGAGATTTTCACATTAAGGTGTGTTTGTCCTCCAAGCTGCCTAATGTATCTGTATAAACATTATGGACCTGGCTTTGGTCCACGTTCAATAACTGATTTTTAAGAATACAAAACTGTAGTTTTATTAGATCAGTGAGTTCACATCATCACCCGCCATCAACTGGCATGGTTCCACTGACTCACCTGTAGCCAGAAACTGATGCTAATGGATGAGATTATTCACATAGCTTAAAGTCACAAAATTGTATCTCACTGATGTGGTGAAAACTATTCTGACTCATCACATTTGAATTCCATTTCTTTCTGCTTTCCATTCTCATTTCTCATTAGTCTGGCCGAAACTTGATTTGAATTGTTGAGAAGAAGTAGATTCTTATTTATTTATTTTCTTTCCATTAAATTTTTGGATTTAAAGAAATGTAGATTTTTGCAGTACTAAGACCCCCAGCACAACCAGATACTTAAACCCCACAATTTTATGGAACTCTTTGGGATCTGAGACTGCAGCAGTATAATGGAGATTTTCATAATGATTTCTATATTCCAAAAGGTAATGGTTACTGCAAAACAGTGACTTTATTACATGTTGTCTGTAACAGCATTTCCCATTCTCCATCATCTTAGGAGTATTAATTCTACCTTTACTTCTAGGAACAACCCAGAAAGAATAGCAACTGCGCTACTGAAATCCATGCTGCTTTGGGAAATATGTGAATTAATCAATTAACTTTAACATTTCTGATCAGAAACTTGTAAAATTTCATTGTTCTGGAAGTTTTATGTTTTGATTTTACAAGGGAAATTATACATGTTTCTGAAATACTGAAATACTTCTGCATTTCCGAAGTGTCTAGGGGCAAGCTTTTCTGTAGGAAGAGAAAAACCTGCTCTTTCATTGGATATGGGGCTTGGACACTTGAAATGAGATTCTCACTGCTTGTTTGACTTCTGCAAAGCTGGACTTGAAGCCTTGTCTTCCAAGTGAAACACACAGGATCTTTCTGCTTGTCTGTTTGCTCGGGGTTGATGAAGGTGTTTTTTTATCAGAGTTTCTATTCTGAAGCTGCAAATCTTTTTTGAATGAAGAGGTGTCAAAATGGGCATGTTACTAAAAAGATCTGATTGTGATGGATCAATTTAATCCAAAAATTCCTAGCCAAATCTAATAATGTGTGTATGAAATATAATGAAAAATGGTATATTTATATATCAACAAAAGGGCAGTTTCATATAAAACTTGTGCTGGAATTAGAATAAATAATCAGTGGTTCTGACTTTTTTAAGTGTGAATTTAATAATGCTTGGCTTTTTCTCAATTTTTTTACTCCTGAAATCAATAAATAGGAACGAACTTTAACTTAAAACTTATGAAAATGAATATGTGTCACTCTTAGCCACAGAGAAAACTGGAGAGGTAACGTGTAAACCTGAAGAGTCACACAGGTAAAAGGAAATCTGAAATCTTCTGTTATTTTTGTTATTTTTATATTTTATTTCTGGAGGTCTTCAATTTTCCTCTTGATTTTGCCCTATAAGGTAGTGGGGAGATAAATCACAGGTTCCAAATATTTTGTGTTATTGAAGTGTTGAGATAGTGATGAAGTTATTTGTAAATGCAGAAGACAGTAAAAATTATCATCACCTTGCATGGTTACCTGAATTGCCATGCTGCAAGGAGTGTCAGCAAATAGAGATGTAGCCTGAACTGCACATGCCTCCTCTCTCCCCAGCCCCTCAATGAGCACTTTTGTGAGGAACCCAGCTGCTAGGAGACAGGTTAGAAGACAAGGAAAACTGTCCCCAAAAGATGCCAAATAGTCTGCAGTGAACTGCATAAAATCCAACTACAAGTGCATTCATTACTTTTTTGTGACGGGTTTTTTTTTTTTTCAGGGATTAAATGGAAGAAGTCAGCTGATCACAAGGTATGAGCTGGAAATGAGACATCCTGGGAACAAGGGCAGATTGTGAAGAATGTTTCTTAATGCAGTACTAGTCAAAACCTGGCATTCAAGCCCCTGATGGTCATAACTTGAACAAGAGGGTTTGTCCTTGTGTTTTCTTTCTAATTCATTTTCAGGTTACTGTTTCTGTCTATTGTGTGTTACATGTCTCTTCACGAATGCTAATTTTTGGGTGTTCCAGCATTCCTGTATTCTCAAATGCCTGGTGACCTATTCAAAGGAGACCGACGTGTTGGCTTGGTAACTTGAAACTTTTGGTAACTAGACATTTCTTCAACTTCTAGTGAATTGAAGCTTGGTGATGTGTAATACTGGCACATATACTTGAGTTAGTAATGTGTTTGATTCACGCTATGGCATGCAGGATAATAAAGGATTAAGCTGCAGGGTGCAGAGGTCTGTTAATTGCCCAACATTACACTGTGCTTCTGTTAATGTTTGATTTTCAGTGGGCAGGGCACGGTGTATGGAGAAGATTCCATTTCTGTGGCACTTCTACATTCCCTCTGGATATCAGTGAACTGTCTAGATTATAAAACACTTGTGCATAAGAGAGATTTGCTCTGTAAATTTACCAGATTGTGACAAATTCTCTTTAGCTGCAGAAAATTTCCCTGGAAAGAGTGTGCCCGGAGACCAAAACATAAAGTGTGTGCAAACCATGATGTATATTGTGTCAAAAAAAGAGAAAAATCTAAAAATTTTATGGCTGATAAAGCTTTATTCTAATGATGAGAAAGATATTATCCCCAAAATACAGGTGCCACTTCTCTGTCAGTACACAAGGAGTCATTTTCATTGTCTTAAATTTAACAGCATGTGTATTCCCACCTGTGAGAAAAGGGTCCTGGTTAATTTTTGTATGCAATAAAAGGACCTTTGGGCATACTTTACCTTAATGCTTTTTCCTTTGTTTGAGAAAAAGAGCTCTCAATCAGAAAAGCAAGAGATTAACTTAGACTGCAGCATGGATGCTGGCCTGTTCAGTTAAGTGCACTGCTGGTAATAGGTATACCAGATCATGAATAATAATAGATTGTTCCTTTGCTTCTAAAGTTTCCTCCTTTGGGGTCTTTTTGAGGAAAAAAGAGATGCTTTAAGAAGCACTTTGAGATTTCACAATAATATAAAGTTTTGAAAGTATGCTGAATATCTAAAAAAAAAGTCTGGCCTGTTACACTACATAATGGCTCGTTAGCATCCAATTCCTGCTTATGCAAAAGCTGATACCTTTTGTAAAAAAATTGTTATTCAGCTACACTGAATAACGTATGTGCTGGTTTTATGTATATACTTAATATGTCCATTAAAGCATAAACAAACAAAAAAAAAAACCAAAAAAAGAGCTGAATCACCATACATACAGAGAATGTTAAAGTACAGTAGCTGATGATCTATACTCAACCACCAGTTTTCCTTCATACTTGCAGTTCACTTTGGAACATAAATGAGTGTGGGACATCAGAGTTTTCATTCATCTGTATAATTAACCTTGCCAGGTTTTGTCAAATAGTGATGGTGAGTCTTGCTGTGAAGGTGTTTGCAGAAGGAATTTAATAAAGCAGCCCCACCAACATTCAATTAAAATAAATGCTTTTGAATTGGCTGTAAGCCTGTACAAGAGCTGATGGAGATTCAGTTAACACTCTTTTATCTGTCAGTGTGGAGAGGACTCTTCAACCCCACGACTCTTCAATCCCAAGCCTCTCCTCCACCAAGCATAGTTTTGATATTTGAGTGATTCCCATGCTCTTTTGGGTTAAACTTATTACTGTTATTTCACTGAGTTTGATCATACGTGGATAAAGAACTGGCACGCAAAGAGTTGTGGTCAATGGCTCAGTGTCCAGCTGGAGAACAGTAACGAGTGGTGTCCCTCAGGGATTGGTGCTTGGACAGGATTTGTTCAACATCTTTATCGGTGACATGGATTGAGTGAGATTGAGTGCGCCCTCAGCAAGCTTGCCGATGACACCAAACTTTGTGGTTCGGTTGATATGCTGGAGGGAAGGAATGCCATCCAGAGGGACCTTGACATGCTTGTGAGGTGGGCTGATGCCAACCTGATGAAGTTCAACTATGACAAGTGAAGGTCCTACACCGGGGTCGGAGCAATCCCAGGCACAGCTACAGGTTGGGCAGAGAAGAGATTCAGAGCAGCCCTGCGGAGAAGGATTTGGAGGTATTGGTTGATGAGAAAATGAACGTGAACCAGCAGTGTGCGCTTGCAACCCAGAAAGCCAACCGTATCCTGGGCTGCATCAAAAGGAATGTGACCAGCAGGTCGAGGGAAGTGATCCTGCCCCTCTGCTCTGCTCTCATGAGGCCTCACTTGGAGTATTGTGTGCAGTTCTGGTGTCCTCAACATAAAAAGGACATGGAACTGTGGAACAAGTCCAAAGGAGGGCCACGAGGGTGATCAGGGGACTGCAGCACCTCCCGTATGAAGATAGGCTGAGAAAGTTGGGGCTGTAGAAGAGAAGGCTGTGTGGAGACCTCATAGCAGCCTTCCAATATCTGAAGGGGCGGTAGAGAGATGCTGAGGAGGGACTCTTCATGAGGGACTGTAGTGAGAGGACAAGGGGTAACAGGTTCAAACTTAAACAGGGGAAGTTTAGATTGGATATAAGGAAGAAATTCTTTACTGTGAGGGAGGCAAGGCACTGGAATGGGTTGCCCAGGGGAGTTGTGAATGCTCCATCGCTGGTAGTGTTCAAGGCCAGGTTGGACAGAGCCTTGAGTGACATGGTTTAATGGGAGGTGTCTGTGCCCATGGCAGGGGGGTTGGAACTAGATGATCTTAAGGTCCTTTCCAACCCTAACTATTCTGTGATTCTATGATTATATTTATAATTCACCTCCTCAGCAAAACTAGACTATGTGGCAAACCACAATGCCAGAACACCTGAAACACGGGTCTTTTATTGTTTGGTGTGTTTTTTCAAGACAAGTCTGCAGCAAAAAGCCTTCCCCTTTATCTAAATGCCTTCCTTACCATAACCTTGGTGTTATCACAGCATGTTGCTTCTACAGGTCAGTGCTAAATTTTTGTTTTATTTTACGGTCTGCACTACGCAGACATTAACCAACTCTCACAGCACACTCATGAAGTCAATGGTTACATGAAATTACCCTCTGTAAGTACATGAGGTTCTTAAACCTGAAGATTAAGTACTCTTCGCAATGACAGCCATGATTCTTCAGTACCGTCAGACCAGAGCTCAGGACCTCTTGACATTCAAGTCTCTGCTTAAGCCATCAGGCTATGCTGTATTCTGACTAAAGATGTTTCCCAATTAGATGTAAATTATACGGTTTTATATATTATGTTTAATTAAAGAATGAGCAAATAGTTGTGACAACTGGCAAGATGGTTATTTTGTACCATCTCAGGCTCAGCTACAGCTACAAAAGGGGCATGCAATCAGCAGTTGTCTTTAAAAAGAGCAGTTAGAATGAAATGATTAGTTTAATCAATTTAGACCTATTTTCTTAAACAAATGGAACTCCTAGAATAAATAGCTTGCTCTGTTCAGACTGGAAGAAGACTTTGTATGACTGAAAAGGAGACTTTTTTTAAGTACCATACCTTTGTCTTGAAAGGAGGAAATGACTTTACTGTAATTAACATTTTTTTGCATTTACCAAGGAAGTGTGGTTACTTGTGCACAGGAACACTAATTTCCCGACACAAGGGGCACCTCATAGCAGAGAAGAATTATTTTAGAGCTTTAAAAATAATCTAGAGACAAAATATTCAAGACATTCTCCTTCCTGAATTACTTGTAGTTCATCACAAACTTAAGGAACTATTTACGTGGAGCTGTTGGACCAAGTCCAGAGGAGGGCCATGAGGATGATAATGGGGCTGGAGCACCTCCCATATGAAGACTTGCTGAGAAAATTTGGGCTGCTCAGCCTAGAGAAGAGAAGGCTGCATGGAGAGCTCATAGCATCCTTTCAATATCTGAAGGGTACCTACAAGGATGCTGGAGAAGGGCTCTTCATCAGGGACTGTACTGGATAGGGCAAGGGGCAATGGGTTTAAACTTGACCAAGGGAAGTTCAGATTAGATTTAAGGAAGAAGTTCTTTACTGTGAGGATGATGAGGCACTGGAACAGACTGCTGAAAAAGGTAGCAAATGCTCCATCCCTAGTAGTGTTCAAGGCCAGGTTGGACAGAGCTTTGAGAGAGATGATCTAGTGTGAGGCATCTCTGAATGTAGCATGAGGATTGGAACTAGATGATCTTAAGTTCCTTTCCAACTAAAACCATTCTATGATTCTATGATTTAGAACATATGCTAGGATAGGAGATAGACTGGGAGGTCAGTTTAGCAGAGCACACACAACTGCTTAGCCTTTTGATAAGAATAGTTTTTTTCTGCATGCTTGTTATAGAGCAATTTTTCACAGTGCATAAACAGTTGAACAGCACGTGAGTGACTCTGGGACTTGAAACATGTTTCTGGAATTTGTTGAATTGCACACTACAATCACTTAATCTTATCCAGGTCAGTTAGGATTTGCGAATGCAAAAATATACATGCAGCAAACTCATTGAAGACATCTTTAAGCAGAAGTGTAAGTGTGACAAGTCCTATTAATTTCCTGTGAAAGCTATCCTTTGCTTATAAAATGCTATATGTGTGTGGTTTTTTTTAAAAGAAGATGTAATACTGAACTGCAAAGGTCTTCCATAAAGCCTAATGAAGTTAGTAAGAATCTTTCCACTGAAGTACGTAATATTTACATTGGGCTAAATGAACTGTAAACTTCTATATACCTACTTGAGTGAAATTAATTTCCCTAATTACATGTGAGATATTACTTTACTTTAAAACTCGTGGGTGCTAATATATTCAGATTTTTATGCATGTAAAATACCTTAGTTGTTCCTTTTTAATTAAATTAGTTGCTTGATACATTAGTAATCTATTAATTTCAAGTTTTCCTTAAAAAGAACTGCTATAACAGTACTCTTAATCAGCAGTATGCATACTCTTATCAGTGTGCCTTACATTACAGTGATAGACATTGATTAAAATGTTCTTAATGGATTATCGGATATTATCTCCTGTGCAATTTGTAAAGAATTAAGTTAATAATTTTCCGTTCTGGGATCACAGAAAATTTGATTTTCTCTAATAAGGTATGATTTCTAACCAGAGTAGACAAACAATTAGTTTTTGGTAGTGTCTGAGGATTAAATTTCAGAATGCAATTTGGACGTATAGATTTAGAAGAATACAGATAAGAAAGATATCAGATGTTCATAGAAATTGTGGCATTCAGAATCAATAGAAACTTAATAATTTTAAGTACCTCTTATGTTAAAAAATAAAAGCTTTAGAGATAGCATTACCCAGCTCAGTGGTAATGTATTGTCCAAGACAGTGGTATGCAACCCTGGCAATCTACAGCTTAAATATTTCAAAGCTTTGCTGAATGTTCAAGTAGGCTACATAATGTATTAAAGTGTAAGGATCATGTATGTTAATTTAATATAAAAAAATAAACTTATTGGCTTCCTGTCATTTGAAGGGTTACTACTTGATGCATTCTTTCTTTTCAGCTTTCTTTTCATTTTTCTTTTCTCTGACTTCAGAATTAGACCTGTAACCTAAATTTACAGTTTGCTATATGTTTTAGTGTTGAGTAACCATTTTGCACATATTGGCCAAGTCTGTTTAGAAGCAAGTTAAAGAAGAGCCAAGGCATCAGGATAAGCTGGACTGAATATTGATAAGTCAAACCCACAAATTTTCTGCTTTTTTATGCACTTTTTCTTATGTTTCAGTATGGAATAAAAAGCTCTTTGTACCTGAGACACCTACTTTCCATATTTTAGGCCTTAAATTATGACATAATTATAAATATACATGTATTTATGTACTTCATAGACTCATAGTATTATAGAATGGTTTGAATTGCAATGGACCTTAATTGCACTGGACCACATTGCTCAAAGCCACATCTTGTTTTATTCAGTAAACATTATGCATTTTATACTGAGCTGTATATGGTCCATTATGAAGTATATGCCTATTTATAATTCTTTAATGTAATAAAGTATCTATTATTAAAATGCCAGAATCAGTCAAAACAGTGATTATTTTTCGTTAAAGAAGACGAATTGTCTCCCATTTGCACTTATGGCTCAGGGTAATTGCTGAAAGAAAGTAAAATTCTTGGTTTTAAGGAGTGAGCTGGACATGCTAGAAGTTGGGTTGGGGCAGCTATTTTGAAGCAATATTTTGAATGTAGTGGTGCAAAATATTGAATTGATTATATCTGCCAGAAATGATGAATTAATGAATCTGTTCAATTATTCTTTAATTGTCAATACACTTTACAATTTTCATAGTGATGGAAAAATTGGTTTTGTTCAGAACTATATAGTCATATTTACTTCGTTAGTTCATGTTTGTATTACAGCTTAACAATAAAAAAAAAAATGATATTGTCTTTGGAAATTGTGATTACTCCAAACAATTGATTCAGATCTAAACATCTGAAACAGTATGCAAAATGACAGCTACATTTGGGTAAATACATCAGATATACAGAAATGTATAAAACTTAATCACATCATTTATAGCAAGGTTGTTAAGCTGCAAATTGGACTAGAGAACATGTTAAAAATAAGGGAGTCACCTTAACAGTCTGCCCATACTACATTTACATAAGTCTGAAACTAATTCTGCATCAGCGTGAAATGAATTGGATTTGGTTCATAACCAGGTCTTGAATATTATTTAGTTCTTACCAGGGCTACACACAGAGTTGTGGAAGTGTCAGTCATAAATCATGATTGCTAATGGAATTTCTAGGAAGAAAGATATTCTTCTTATATGGCCAAGAGAAAGAACTGTAGTTTAATCAGCTTGGTAAGTGAAACACGTACTGTGTCGCTAACAGATACTATTGAAAGTTAGCAAGGAAAAAAATTACGATTCTATATGAAAGCCCCCAAATTATAGCTTTTTTCTTTAGGGCCCAAAAGGGCTCTCTAACACTGATGCAGAGGCTTCTGAGGCTGTCAAGTCCTGCACCAAAGGTTTCATTCATCTATGAGGTAGAAAACATAGTTAGCTTTTCTTTTTTAGATATTCCTATCTGAAACTGTACAGTCTCATTATCAGTGAAATGCTATAAAAGGAAATGTTTTGTGACCCCCAGAACAGTACTAGGGATGATAAAACCCTGAGAATCCCTCTCCCTAATTATTTTTTTTGTCTATTTTGGATCTGAACTTAAAGCATCTGGAAGAACAAGCACTTTTGAGACCCATAGTAAGAGTTAGGTTTTCCCATGCTCTCTCATTCTTGGTTGATTAGCAGATTAGTGTGCATGAGCAGGGAAAATTATCCAGGCCTTGGAGATTTTTGTTATGGATAAATTATTTAAATGAGAACACTTTCTCTCTAGGGAACAGACTACAGAACAAAACAAAACAAACAAACAAAAAAAAACAACCCTGGGGATTTACCTCAGTTCTTGAGAGGTAATCCTTTATGCATGTTTGCAAAATAAGGTGAAACATTTTCAAAGAATCTGAACCGAATATGTTTCAAGATCCCACTCCTTATCTTGAATAAGGCCATGGCACAGCTATGTGAAAACCAGGCTCTGCTCATTAAGTTATCCTCCAGGATCATGCAGCTGAGATCTAAAAAGACAAAAAAAGCCAAGAGTGAATTATAAATGCCATCTCTGTTTTACAGGAAAGCAACCAATACACAAAGAGATTAAATTCCTTGGCCAAGACCTCACAAGCTGCTACTGGCAGATTTCAACTCTGAAATCCTCTAAGTCTTATTCAAGTACTGGAGGAGATGGATTTTCATCTTGCAGAGTCCCAGCTGTTTCTGTAGGGCTAAATGCTTGAAGACCTCAGCAGTTTACATGCTGTAAGTCTATATGTTTGGAGACCCTGAGACCCCAACTGTTTACGTGTTTGAAGACCCAAACAGTTTAAATAGAGTTTCAGATCTCCTTGTGTTGTGACATGCTCACAAAAGACGAATGGCTGAAAAGTGTGGATTTAAACGTTAACTACATTGTTTTGTAGCTTTGATTCATGAATTGCAGATTTATGAATCAATTTAAATCTTGTTGGGTGTGGTAAGGTTTTTTTCAATGGAGGGATAATCCCTTATTGATTATGAACAGAACACAAAGCAAGTTGAAGTTACCCTGAAAATTGACCTAAAGTAAATTTTCTGTTATGAATTGCAGATACAGATATTTCGAGGGTTTTCTAGCTACAGCTGATAGACAATGTTGCCTGTGCAGTCAATTATCTCCCTGTTTGAAGCCTAAACCTTACATAGAGAATCCAGACACCATTAATGCCACTGCAGTTTTGTCGTTAACTTTACAGACCTATATCTAAGTCAAACTTTGTTTTGTGACAAAACAAACTTTGTTTTGTGTGTCACTGGATGAAGACAGAACAGTGAGGATCTCTGAGCAGCCATTTGTGTTTCCCCTGCTTCTGGCTGACCTAGTCAGTTTTGGGTTATCATCAAACTTCAGCGTGGGAGCATTGCTGGAAGTCACTCTGACTGCTGGGTCCACAGAAAACCACACTTCATTGGACATTAAAGATGCATTACAGATTATAGTCACTTTGTGTGGTTGTTTTGGTATCAATCATGGAGCTTCAACCATTTTCAGCGTTGTCAGTGAAACTGAAATGGCACAACTATGTCTGGCAACAGACAGTGGGGAACAAAACAAAACAAAAAAAATCCCAAGAAAAACTGCAAACAAAACCAGTGCACATTATGTAGAAATTGCCTTGGCATGCGGGTCATTGGTGATTTCATTTGTAAGTAATGTTTTGATTGTCACAGATTATATGTTGCTCTCATCCCCCTGACATTTGTTGTGCAGCGGGATTGATTTTTGTGCTCCAGTATGAAAAGGTCACTTTGATCAATGCAGTGTAATTGGCACTAAATTAGGATCATATCAGGTTATTTTGCTATTTAATGATGAAATATTAAAGAATAGCATGGGAAGATTGCAGGCACTAAAGTGCACTTTAAACCTGCTGTAATGATGTTTTATTTTGTGGGGAAAATGGAGAGAAAAACAACTAAAGTGCAGAAAATGACTGTGATGTATTGGAAGAGTGGCCTGGAATTATATATTTTCACTTGAAATAGACTGAAAGCCCTAGACACAAAACACCAAACCCAGCAGTCAGTCCTGAATACGTTAGATACAGAGAGCCCTTCTTTAGAAGTTTTAATGATGGTTGTGCTCATTATGTACTAGTTAGACGTGTTAAGTCTTTACAATCTTCATATAATGACTGGCCAAAAGTAGATGCTGAAATTACGCACTTAGGCCATGATTCAGGGCAACACTTGAGACATGTTTGGGCACCACTAAACTTGAAAGCAAATAATTAGGTATACACACCTGTGTAAGGATAAGCACATAAAGTACTTCACAAACCAGTGTGGTACAAATGTGTCAAGATTATTCAGAAGGACTTAAGCCCTTCTTGGTTTTGAGAAAAGATGCTTTTGTGTTTTACTAGTGCTACTGTGTTTAAGCCCAAAAGTTGTTTCCTTCATCCCTTCCTCATTTTAAGAAAACTGTGCATTACATTATCAACATTTGTAGAACAGTATCTATAGTGTAAAGTCAAGGTTAATATCTTAAACTTTTAAGTTTGTACTCCAGCTAGATATATGTACTTAAGGAGACCAAAGCTCCTGCAACACTGGCTGCCTTTAAAGAGTAATCTTTTGATTAAGATTTTCTAAGAGGTGGATGTAGAGCACCAGTGTTCTCTGGCTTAACAGTGAAACTCTCCTAAGGCGAAAGATGAGAATTAAGTATCAACTCGTGTGTTTGGGCACCATGCTTGATAAAGCTTGAATGGGAATTTGAATGCTCAGTCCCCCCCCAAAAAAAAATAAAAATAGAAAGAAACCCAAACAAACCAAACCCAACAAAACCAAACAGAAAAAACCGCAGCCAGTTTCAGGCAAAGCTGTTCAGCCAATCCTGACTGAATTCACTAGGATTTTTTCCAAGTAAATTCAGTAGACAGTGACTCAGATGAAACATTCATTAGTCATACATTTTAAAATAAATATGGGATATCATCTTTAACAGCATTGGCTAAATCGGAATTTATTTCTTGGTATATTTTTAAAAAATCTAAATGTGCTTATGAGTTCCTGCTTAAGAGGATGCTCAGATGCTTCCTATTTAATGAGGATATGTTTAGAACATGAGTTTTGTATCTTTTCAGACTTTGCATCTAAAGTAACGATAAGCATCATAAGCAGCGTTAATAGTGTATGTTATTTTCTCCACTGTAAATACATACACTCTCCAATTATTCTGAAATGTTGCTGAACAAGAGGAAGCAGCATAAGATTATACTTTTAAATGCAGCTAATGTTGCAAGAAATTTGTTTGAAGCTTTGCTGCCATTAAGTATGTTATCTAGCTGCAGCATGATCTTTAAAATGGCTAACATATTAAACTTGTAAATACCATAGAAATATTTTTCTAAAGCTATTAATGGCCAAAAACCCCCCCAACCTAACAGTAAAAAAAAAAAAAACAAACAACAAAACAACAAAAAATCCAGTAAAATTGGAATTATATAAACTGTGTAAGCTAACCCTGGATGGCTTATTTAAATTTATTGTGCAGGCAGTGCTTCGCTTAATCAATCCTTAAAATGTCATTCATTCATTTTTTCTTTACACTGTTCTTATTAAATCTTTGAGCTATTGGGCACATTTTGGGTTTCATTTAAAGTATGTCTTTTAAAATCTATTAAGAAAAAAACCATGATGAAAGGAAACCAGCATCTATTGGACTTGAGCCTCTATGAATGTATTAGTGATCCCTGAGGAGAAACATTATTTATCTATGGAAGGGTAGACTGTATTGTGATCAAGAGAAAATGATTGAGAAACATATTAAGATTCTGCAGGAGCCGAGTGTGGGAGACATGTGCAGGGAGGTTTAGCAGAAGGAACATCTTCCAGAATATGCTAAATGGCATATCCCAAAATCAAGGCCATGATATCCACTGATGTTGTATCGCAGTATGTATCTTCCACTGCCCAGGAAGAGTTTACCAGCAAATAAGGAAGGCTGAACACCAAGGGAAGAAGCTATACTTCCTTCCAGTAATGAGAGTTGTATCTTGTCCTATTTTCCATATTTGTTGCCTCTGGTGGTTTTCACGTACACACAAACACACACACGCACACATATGAGGAAATTAATTTTTTAAAAAACCCACAATGTACATAGAATCATAGAATTCTTATGGAATGGATAGGGTTGGAAAGGATTTTAGGATCACCTTGTCCCAGTTCCCCTGCTATGGGCCGGGACACCTCACACTAGACCATGTTGCCCAAGGCTTAGTCCAACCTGGCCTTAAACACTGCCAGGAATAGAACATTTCCACTTATTTGAGCAACCTGTTCCAGTGCATCATGAGGTTATTCAGGAATCCCTGTTATATGTTATGGTATTTCAACAGTGGGAAGAAAAAAGATTGATTTTGGGTAGAGTCCTGTGTGTAAAGATAGAGGGATTTTAAGCAATTCCTTGGCAAGTTGTGTTGGGCTTTTAAAAGATGTTTTGGTTCAATACAGGTTTATCCTCTAGTATTTCTTAAAGCTATCTCAGTAAGAAACAGTAATGTGTTTCTTAATGAAAAAATATTTCATAACAAGGCAGCCCTAAACATTTTCTAAAAGAATGACTGTAATCTCAGGACCGTAGCACATAGGACCTCCACATGCTTCAGAATAAAGAACATGGGATCAGTGCAGTGATATCAGCAACACAGAAGTGACTAAAATCCGGAATTCAGGAAGAGTGTGGCTTCAAAATGTAAGTCTGTTTCTTGAACCCTCTCTGATGATGAATGTCTTTCCTCGGGAAGACAGACTCTTTGACTGTTTTCTGCCTCAGAGGCGAAAAGTGACTATTTCTGATGTTACTCGTAATCTCATCTCTGGGTTATTTGATCTTTCAGGAAATGTATATGAAGGCCATGAAACTATTTTAGTAGTGGAATGAGAAGACCAGTGGCTTATGGTAAGCTTTTATGATCCCTAACTTTAAATACATATTTAAATTTGATAGAAGCCAATACCATATATATAATTAAAATTGGGGTTGCATATTTTTATATTAGAATTGAATTAATATTGTTAAACATAGAAATCTATTTCTGTTGAACATATGTAGGGAGTTTGTGACTTCCCAGGGATCACTTGCCTTTTATCCAGTAGTCAGATACCTGGGAATATGAAAGTCCCTGCACAAAATGGAAAAAGCTGAAATATTTTTCCTTTTTTTCCCTGTATTTCTCAGATAGGTGCTGAGAACTGTTCTGGTTTACTGCAGCTGCTGTTTTATTCTGTCCCTGTTCAGTTACTTATAGTAGTTACATGATTCCTGGGCACTGATCCACTCTCACCTGAGAAGACCAAATCTCCCACGTGACCAAGTAATTCACCGTAATTTACGTACATGTCTTTGGTCCCATTTGCTTCACATAGGCACGGTGCCTGGGACTGAGCGATGAGGTATGATGTCATTCCTGCCATGCTGGTTAGCACTTACTGCAGCTAGCTGTTAAACAGGTCAGTGGGTGATGTATACGGAAAGGCAGCCACAAAGACATTGATCAAAGCAGCACGTTTGTCTTACATCTGTGGGGGATTGTGTGCCCCTCTCCCCTCCAGGCCCATCACAGCCCATGCTGGCAGAGAAACAGCTGTGAGATTGTGTCTGTAGTGGGAATATTAGATGCAAATATTTGCCACAGATCCTGCTGCAGCTCAGTGCTCAACCCAAAAAGTGTTCGGGCAGCAGCAGAAACCTCCAACCAAAACAATGAGCTGCAGAGGGTGTCTTAGAGGGAGTTAGTGTGGTGAGGATGCTCTCATCACAGGTGGGCCCCATGCTGAACTGGGGAGGGAAGGGGCTTCTGTGAGAATCAGGGGTAGGAGACAGGGATTCGGGGCACAGAGAGCAGAGATGAGTATATCTGAAAATTGAGGAAGGAGCACAGGATTCACTAGCAACACAGCTCTAAAGAAATTTGAACTCCTGTGCTAGCAGGATGTTCAGCTGATGCATCATACCTCCATCCACCCTTTTTTCCTTCTGACAACAGTGTACAAACTCTTCTCACTTTGGTTTTTTGGGATGTCTGATTCTTTGCCAATTACAGTACCGTCTCTCCAGCTCATTTGCAGTGGGACTACAGTTTCAGCTGGAGACTGGGGCAGAGGAAGATTGGACTGGAGCCATGGGTGTTTTTAACCAAGCAGCACAGTATAATAACCATCCAGCCTTTACTTTACCTGCACCAGGCCTCAGAAGGGTTTTTGAGTAGAAGCATAATAAATTAAAGAAAGGATCAACAACTGGACCAACAAGCTCGTTTTTGTCTGTTGCGGATTATCACATCATCTCATTTTATCCACAGTTTTTAGCATGTCTTACTGAACTTAGAAACTTACCCTAACATAATGCTGGAAACAACTTATTTAAAAAAGGTAGGGCCAGATCCTGTTTTCCTTTTTAATAATATTGTCAGGTTTGGGTTGTTTGGTTTTTGGGATTCTTTTGCTGTCTATTTCCTCACTATACAGAATTGCTACTGTTTTGTTCTGTTCCTTTGGGCTGACTGCTTCTCATAACTTGTGGGTTCGAGTAGGTGGGTCTGTTTGTAAGACAAAGATTGAATTCCCAGTATGGGAGTACTTTAAAAATACTGCTTTCGCTCTTGATAGAGAATCTTATTACTACTCTCTTAGATAAAATGAAAGGCTCTAACTCCATCTAATGTTCACAGTACTGAGCACCCAGCATCTGTGTAATCTGCTGACAAAATATGACAACTTTACTATAATACAAACATTATTCGCTTACCATTATGGTTACACAACCTAAAAAACATCTGAACAACACTCCCAATCTAATACAATATAATGCAGTACACCTCTTTAATAGTAACAGCCACATTTTTTTTCCCTTTTTTATTTTTGATTTGTTTTACTGCACTGAAAGTATTTTTTTTTTCCATTAATCAGCTCATTTTAGTAAGTAAAAAGAAAACTATACAGGTTTTTCTAAGATTATAGTGAAATCAACAGAATTATGAAAAATAAGATTAGTACTTCTGTCACAACTAGCATTTCTAGCTCATTCTTGGCATTTTGTCTGCTTTTGAAACAAATTAGTACTCACCAAAAGCTTTACTAACATTGCACTTGTAACATGGCACAATTAATTCTAACGCTTGTGCTATCAAGCTCTTTGCATTACACTCTATCTAAGCCAAACACTGTAAAAAGAGAAGAAGCTGTACACGTGTTTACAGGCAGAGCTTGAACCTGTAAGTGGACATGCATGGGTACACACATAGCCTTTTCCTTCAAAGCATATCTTCTTATATTTGAACACAAATTTGAAAATCTATGAGCCACGATAATATTAACTCCCAGTTTCTTTGACCCCTCATAAAACAAAAGAAGAATGAGTGTTTGGCTAAAAGGATTCTAATGATGCCTTTGGACTCTTATGTTCACGTAATGACTAGTAGAAAGATTTATACACCCTGTATAGGTATAATTAGACACCCACAAACCCATTGACCCTGACGAGGTGAAGAGCTCTCCTGCTTTTTGTTTCAGCAGTTGAATCAATACTTGCACGTTTTACCACTGTGGAGTGAAATTGAGGAAATGAAAATCTGATAATTTTGCTCCCAGTGCAGTCTAGACAGAGGAGAGCAGTTTTAGTCTTTGACAGGAAGATCTATTTCCAGTTACTCAAAAGGCTAGTGTCAATTTTGAAACTTCTCTTATTATTGATTTTCAGTTTTGTTAAAAAGGATGTTTTATTAGAAATATTAGTCCCAGTTACAATATAAGTTTATGTCTGTTTTACAGGTTGATGAAATCATGGTTTAATTTTGGTTTGATTCACAGGATGCTTCTGTCTAATGACTTTTGTAACAAAAAATGCAGTCTGAAGAAGTTAATTTCATTGTGTCTCCTAAATCTATGTAAGTCAGAACAGAATTCGGTATTTAATGGTGCAGGTTCATCTAGGAAACACAGTGCATGCGAAGAAACTACATGGCCGAAACAGCCTATAGAATAAATATAGTTTGGCAGAATCATATTACTTATGAAGAATATTATCTTTATTTGACATACATTGCTATTTGTAGGGTTTTTTGCTTGTTTGTTTTAGTTTTGTTTTTAATAAAAGCAATAATTCCTCATAAGTGTAAAGATGCAAGAATATTAAATAGAAGCACTTCAGGCTGGATTTTGAAGCATAAGGCAATGATATGAAATTGCAAAGCAAAATAATAACACAATTACATTCAGCAGCAACAATAAAAAAATTTAAACATTCCTGTAGTTTAAGAAGTATCAAAAGACTCATAAAGTTAACCGTTTATTTGCAGTGGTATATAGTTTACATGCTGTATAATGCATTACGTATGGCTAATAGGTATTTTGGTTTTGCCATTGGTTTTGCTTGATCATATTAATCAAGAGTCTGCTGATTTGAATGCTCTGTCACTTGGTTTTTACCTGTAGTTATCACATTGTCTCATGTGCTGTTTTTGCTGTAGAAGTTTATAATATGTTGAAACCACATACAATCATAAGAGATCTGAGTAAAATTTCAGTAGAATCAAAAATCCTCGAGACCCCTTAAAGACAAAATAGAAGTCTTTTTATACATACAGACTAAGAAGATTAGGATTAGAATAGCACAGATGGTTCAAGTATTAACCAGAAATTACTTTTTGCACACACACAAAAATGTGTCAATAAGTAAGCTACTATACAAATAAATAAACCACTTTTCTAATTCATTAAGGCAACAGGAGTCTGTTCTAGGAGTGCATCACATGCCTTGTTTTAATGCTCTGCCTTGTAGAGGAGAAATCAAGGTAGAATACTTAGATACATAATCAGTTCTGAAGGCTTTGAATTACTTTGGTATCTCTTGGCTCACCATTTGGCAATGCTTACTGCCTTCCCCAAAACAGTTCACACTGGAAATAATCTCTGACATTTCTTTTTCTTTGTCTGTGCTATTAACATGCTCCTGAGAGAGACACAGCTTCTGGGGATGAAAGCATTGATATTAACTATGCATATCAGAACATGCATTTGCTTTTTACAGCTGTGTTTGCTGCTAACAGAATTTTATTAAGCACAAATTAATGAAGCTTTAGGACTCTCAGTTCCTACTCCCACGGTGCTAATAAAGGTAACATTCTGATTTACTAAATCCTTCGAATAAGGAAGTAGCCCCACAACTTAAAGTTGAGCTTCTTGCATGGATTGCATCTTTCTTCATTTGTTTGTACTTGAAATCATTAGTACTGGTATGACATTTTTGGAAGCATTGAGTGAAAGGTGCTGCAATTTTTTTAAATGAAAAGTCTAAATTTATCTCCTTCAATCATGTACATTTCTTCACCTGATATGAAGTATTTTCTCACAGAACCAAGAGGTCACAGGAAAGCTAAGACATTGTTTGGGTGCTGGTGGGGTTTGTTTTAGATTGCCTAAGTTTTGGCCTTTAAAACAAAGCATGTTATTATATAAAAGGATTTGTAAATCATTATAAAATTTTGTTTGGCACAGTAGTATCCATGCGACATGTCTTCAAAAGGTCTGGTTTGGACCCAGTACAGCATGGTTACTTCTGCTACATGCTACGTATGCTGGGTAGTGGCAAATTACTGATCAGTTGTTTGGTATGATTTTTTTACTCCTTGCTCAAGGTAACTCAGTAAAACTGCCATGGTCTTCTTTTCCTTACTTCTTAAAAAAAAATAACTATTAAAATAAATAAATAAAAGAGCTGTAGATTGTACCTACTAGTAAGGAAATGTACTTTTTTTCCCCTTTGCTTGTAGTTGTTTAAGATAGAAGCTTTTCTGTAGGTAGTTTAAAAAACAAAATTCTCCCATTTTTTCCTGTATATTTTGTTAGCTGTTTTCAAAGTAACAATTTCTAAACAGTAAGCAAATATCGTGAAGGGATTTTTTTAATTTTGTACATGACTTGTGCTCAATATTTAGAATTCAAGGCCATTTTTGTTATTTTTTTTCTGAAAGTATTATTAAGTGTAGTTTTACCATTGAATGTCATTACAATACATAAATCTTTTTCCCATATATGTGTAAATAATGAGAAAAAAACTCTAGAAATATGTGGGGGGAGGTGGGGAATTTTCATGTAGATTAAAGAATAGTTGAAAATCTATTTATTTCCAAATTTGGTGACTTGATAGTCAGAAGTTTGCTCTTCTCGTAGGTATCCTCTTATTTCCCCATGTGAAACATGTAATGGTGTGTAGCTACTGAATTTTAAATCTAGATTAAAGAAAACAAGATGAAAAACAAATAAAATACCTGTGATGTGCAAAAGCATAGTGTCATGCAACTTACGTGCCCATTCATAGGCTAGACTCACTCTGACAGTGTTCCTCTGTCTTGCATACGAGCTCTTCAGTTTAAAATGGAGCTGCGGCCAGTGAGCAGTCCTTCTTCTGTACATCTCATCCTGCAAATTAGTTTGAGAACAGCATATTGGCACTTGCTTGTATAGTTTAAGGAAGAGCAATGCAAGATAACGAAATCAAAGTAAAACCTGAAGTCCTCTTGGCTGTTGCTACTGACCCCTATTGAGACCAATTGGTTAATACTAATTTCTGCGCTTAAAGTAGAAAACTTATCCCCTCTGCACCCTTGAGCATGGAGGAACAGTTTAGCCGTGGTCAGTGTCTTTAAAATTACTGCATTCTTCACCCCTCACCTCTTTTTTTAAGTTCAGGAGTAGAAAATAAATCAAGTTGTATTTTTTACACCCATTCTAATAACTCATCTGAAAGAGTACAATAATTTTTTGTTTTCAGAGGTGTGATTCACACCTGTATTTTTTAAAATTTTATTCTTTGAAAACAAGTTGTAGTATTACCCCGATTTTCATATAGGCTGCCCCTGCTTCTGCTGCTCACTTCTGAATTGGGTGTGCCAAAAGAGATCCCTGAATCTTGGAAGAAGTTCTTTTGCTACAGTAGGAATAAAGTAAGATAATAGGGTTTGCTGAATTAGAGGAAGAGCAACAAATGTACATAGAATATGAAGAACAGGAGAATGTGGCCTAAACTTACCCTTATACTCTACACAAACACACACAAGTTTGGAGAACTGCTCCTATTTCTGAAACAATTCTTTCCTAAATGTAACCCCTGCACAGCAGCCAGTGAGAGTCTACATGGTGTGAGTGTGTGTCCTCAGAACCCTGACTTTCAGACAGATCACAAGTTTCCAAAGAGAATGGGTATCATCCAGAGGCTCAAATTGGCCAAAACTGGCCCAAGCATTGCGAAGTGCAAAGGCTCAACTGTCTTGTAAATAACATGTTATAAACATATGTTAATTATGCAATTGAATGTCATTCATTACAGCTCTTGATGGACAGTGGATGGAACAATTCATGTCTTTAAAAGTCCATAATTACATAATTATACAATTGTCTGTGATTGCAAATAAATGGGTAAATATATAATTGGAAATTTTTGAAAATCTGCATTGCAACAGAAATGGCATAATGGGGACAATACTGCTAGAGTGTTCAAAGTGGTGGGTAAGCAATATTAATGGTTTCAGTGAAATTTAGCAGCTGCAGCAGCAAGGGAATCCAGAGTGCAAACACTGGTGGGAACTACACACCAGCTGGTCTACTGTTTGGTGGAAGTGGTCCCAAGTTTGGTTTGCATACAGTCATGGGTGGCATTGCCACATCAGTAGTGCAGGACATGCCTTGCAGAGCAAGGGACATGCCTTTGTCACTCTTTCATATGTGGCTTTGGTATTTACCCACTGGTGTAAAATTGACCCATTGGATTAAGTACAACAGATATAACAAATTATTCCTTACTGGCATCGTTGTGAAGCAATTCAGTAGCACTTGTTTTTTATACTCCCTGATTCTGTACTCATACTGTATGTACATCCAATTGGTATGTATACTTGAGATTACACAATGTAATTTATTGTTATAAGGATGAAAAAAAAAGACTAAAAAGAGGTTCTTTTTAGACTGTGAGGTTTATCCTGATTTTTTTTCAATTTTTCTTCACATACATAGAACTGGAAATGCATTAGCCATCTCAGATGAAAGGCTGTGCATCAGGCTGTGCTCTCAGCCTTTGTTCTCCATTAGAAAAGACATCTGTTGGTTGTGGCTCTTGAAAATTATAGAGCAAAATTCAGCTTGGAGTTAAAATATGTAATTTTTTTTTTTCCAGTACTAGCAGAGCATTTTGTCTTGAAATAAAGAATGGGTTTCAAACACAGTCAAAAAGGTTAAATTGAAAATGAACTTTATAACCCATAACTGATTAATTAAGAAATTAATTTGTAAACTTTTTTTTAATTTCTTTTTTTACAGTAAAGTGGTTAAACACTTGAAGTAGATAAGATTATGTCTCAAACTAGGGGAAAGGCAGCAGGAGGATAGAAGGAAGATAGTTCACTGTTAGATTCCTGCCACAACTATAGCAAAAGGCTTTAATGGTACTGTTAATTTTGGAAATGGTACTATTAATTTTGGAAATATGAGAGGCAATGTCCACATTGAGATCTATAGCCATTTTCAGCATGTGAAATTAATTCATAGCAACACAGGTCCAGATAAGAAGAAAAGAAGCATGTGTCCTTTAGTGGCAAGTTTTATCCTTTGGTTGTGTTACCTACATTGTTAAAAACTTAGTTTCTTTGCTTAAGATACAAATCTTAAAAAAAAAAGTATTTCTTTACAGCAAAATTTATCATATTAAATACAAAAAATGCAATTTGTTCAGTCTGGACAAACAATAAACAAAATGCAGTTCCTGCCGCCTTTTTAATTATAAAAAAATGGGTCAGATATATTATCAATCTATCTTCCTGTCCTATTTCCTGCTTACATTTCTATCTTTGTACTTTTCTCCCTCCTAACACTGTACTACTTTTAAAGGTTAAAAAGAAATACCTGTCACTCCTTCCTCTCCAATAGAAGTTCTATGGAACTGTGGGATAAAATTTTAATGAGAGCCGAGTGAAACAGGTGAATTCTGCACTGAGTACTGAAATCGATAAGAAATGTAGAATCTATAAGAAAAAAAAAACAGATTTTTTTTTTTTCTCCCTAGGTCTGCCTTCTAGTGCAGTCTTTTTTCATTGGCCAGATGTTGCCACTGTCAAAAGTGTTGGCTGAAGGCCGGAATATGGTTGCTCATGTTAATTTATTGACTTTATATAGAACACAGAACACAAACACAGATCATGAAGTGGATTGTACGGTTGCTAGTAAATTTGAAGAGTGCCAGAAGATGTTCATAATTATGCCTTAACTGGTAGGTAATCCAAATGTGTGCATTGCACCAACTGAAGCCTTTTGGGGACATAAGATTGAATTTCTAGATATAAACAGTCACAATAAGGATTTCTGATAGAGCAACAGGTGATTTTACTAAATGTTTTGAAAGAAGCATTTCTTTTTAGATCTTGCTTATTCTTAATTTCACAGCTGTAGAGTTGCTCATCTTCTGGTTCACTTGGCTCCTTTTGGTTAGATACTAGGGTCTGATGCTGAAGATGTCTGTACTATTTAAGTCGAAGATGTGTTTGATTTGGCTCTGATCTTCCTTTCACTCAATAGTTATTGCCTTCACAGCTACCCCATAGCGGACACTATATACACACCTCAGAAGATCAGAGAGAGTTATGTAGGTGCTTACCACAACAATTTTAATATAGCAGGTTAGGATTTATTTGCAGCAAGTAGCTCTCTGTGGAAGTAAAAAAATGTCCTTGAAGCTAAATTTGGCATGATAAAATGGTCCTGTGGAATTAAAAATAGCATGCTTCTGCTTGTTAAGTATGTACAGCAAGTATGAGTCATCCTCATGTCTGTGTCTAGCCTAACAAAGACCCAAGAGTGCAAACCAGCAATTTGGACCACACTTAATGATAATTTCTTTAGAACTATGCAATTTAGGTCCATTCAAAGTTCTGAAAAAATAGCTTTGATATAAAATGGAAGACCTTTAATATTATCCTACAAGGGGATATAATATGGGAATGAATTATGAATGTATAGAAGGTAAATTATTCTTAATTCTACTGAACAATAAAATATCCATATAAGTATGAAGTGAAAAGTTTAGGTTTGTCAGGAAAAATGTTGCTAGTGAATTACTGCTAGTAAACCCATTATAGTCTTTAATATTACTGATACACAGTGTTGCTGATAAGAAAGCAACATTAAGACACAGTTGATACATTAATTTTATAGCTGAAGTACAGATCTGAGTCAAGCAGCAGTGATTTTAGCAGTATAATAAAATAACTATTGCTAGTCCCTGCAAATGTTTACTTGTAGTACCTTTTGCTATTTGTCACTCAAAGCAAACATTTTATGCTTTCAGCAACTGGGTTTATAGTAACATATCAGTAAAAACTAAATCTGAATCAAAACAAAGATTTATTAATTGACATCAGATTTTTCAAATTGAATCTGTCACTATCATGTGTTCTGTTCTTATAAATTACACTGCCTTCAAAGAACAGATGTACGGGATCAGTGCACAGGTCTGAAGTTAGCATGATCAAGAGGAAGACGAAGGGAACTCTTTCTATTTCATAGTCCTGATTTAACAGAGATTGATATCTGCAGCAGGACAGAGCATAAGAGATATTAGGGTACTTCTCTACTGGCTCATGCTACCTGTCAACAGCTAATCAATTCTACCTCCATACCTCTGATGACAAATTACCTGTAATTCTCTTCCTCTTTCTCCCTTTTCTAGAAGGCTTTGATACATTTTTAGAGAATTAAGACAAAAGCAAAAAAATGTGAAAAATATGCTTTTCCAGAAATTAATAAGAGTATATATATTCTCATATATGTATGTCTGTAAAATCCTTCACTATATTTACTTTGGCTAAAACACTGGGCCAAGGACATGGGAATAGGTTGAGATTACAATCCATACATGTTTGGGTGGCAAATACCAATGGCGCAAAGATGTCCTATACAAGCACATGGATTGTCACAGGAGAAATTAGGTAGAATTAAGACAAAGTGAAATTTAAGCTGAGTTTCAGGGGGAGTGAACCACTTTTAATTATACTTTAGTTTTAGTAATTAATTATACTCCAGAGTATCATAAACTTCTCAGGGAAGTTAGGGGAATCATGTCTATTGAGACATTTTCAAGGCAGGCGGATAGAACCTGCTGCTTATGTACTTGGAGAAAGGCGTTGGTGAGAAAAAATATTTCCATTAACCATTTTTATTATTTTAATATCTGATGATTTTTCCTCATAAAATATCTTTTATGAACAAAGTGATAGACTATCTATCACTTTATGACTGTCTACCAGTGGTAAACCAGTGATACCATCTTCATAAAATGAAGACACTTTGCATGGTATAACCAGTCTGAAGTAAATCCTGTGATCAGTGTATCTCATTCTTCCAATTAGTTTCACTTTCCTGTGCCAAAAATAGTAATGTGGAAACTCGGCCTCGACAGATCTGTCTATCCTTCAGTCTAATAAGCACATCTACCATGTTTCAGATAATTGCAAGAGGATTTGCTCTGTGGAGAGGGACTTGGGGCTGTTGGTAAATGAAAAAATGAACATGACCCAGGTTCAGTGTGCGCTTGCAGCCCAGAAAGCCAACTGTATCCTGGGCTGCATCAAAAGAAGCGTGACCAGCAGGCCAAAAGAGATGATCCTGCCCCTCTACTCTCGTGAGGCTTCACTTGGAGTATTGTGCACAGTTCTGGTGTCCTCAACATAAAAAGGACATGAAGCTGTTGGAACAAGTCCAGAGGAGGGCCATGAGGATGATAAAGAGCTGGAGCAATTCCCATATGAAGACAGGCTGAGAAAGTTGGAGCTGTTCAGCCTGCAGAAGAGAAGGCTGTATACCTCTTAGCAGCCTTCCCTTATCTGAAGGGGGGCTACAAGGATGCCAGAGAGGGACTCTTCATCAGGGGCATGTCGTGGTTTAAGCTTCACCCAGGCTAATAACCCACGAAGTCGCTCACTCACTCACTCACTCACTCACTCACTCACTCACTCACTCAATCCCCTCTCTTTTCTTCCCCCAGTCCCAGGGGGATGGGGAGGAGAATTGAAAGAATTCAACTTCCACAGGTTGAGATAAGAACAGTTTCGTAACTAAGGTATAACACAAATCACTACTGCTACCACCAGTAATAATACAAGAGAAATACAAAGAAAGAGAATACAACTGCTCACCAAGCCCGACCCAGCCAGTGCACCCCCCAGCAGCGAACCCCCCAATGCACCACTACACCCTTCCGGGTCTCTGTTCTCCGTCTTCACATCCTGTACTTGATGTGCTGTGGTATGGAATAACCTCTTTGGTCAGTTTGGGTCAGGTGTCCTGTCTCTGCTTCCTCCCGGTTTCCCCTCCTCCCTGGCATAGCATGAGACTCAGAAAGTCCTTGGCCAGACCAAAACATTACCAAGCAGTAACTGAAAACACTGATGTTATCAGTGCTGCTCCCAGGCCCAAAATCAAAAACACAGTGCTGCACCAGCTACCAAGAAGGAGAAAACTGACTGCTGCTGCTGGACCCATGACAGGGCTGTATTGGATAGGACAAGGGGAAATAGGTTTAAATTTAACCAAGAGAAGTTCAGGTTAGATATAAGGAAGAAGTTCTTTACTGTGAGGGTGGTGAGGTACAGGAACAGGCTGCCCAAAAAAGTGGTAAGTTCTCCACCCTTGGCAGTGTTCAAGACCAGATTGGACAGAGCATTGGGCCACATGGTCTAGTGTGAGGTGTCCCTGCCCATGGCAGGGGAATTGGAACTAGGTGATCTTTAGGTCCTTTCCAACCCCAAACATTCTATGATTCTATGGTTTGATCATGAATGTATTTTAAGACTTTTGCTAAAGGTGTCTAAAATTTAAATAACCCCTATAAACTGACAGTATACAGTCTGTACTAATTAGGATCTTAAAATAGCTTTCTAAGACATAAATGACTAATTTTCGTCTCTCCTGTATCAGAAATTAAATTAACCCTTGTAAAAGAATTTAATTTAAGAAATGTCTTTAATTTTTTTTGAGAGAAAATTTAATTACAAGTAATCACCTTCATATTTAGAAGGATAAGCAGAAAGTGAAAAGTTCAAATAATTGTGAGTAGATATATAATACCAAAATCTACTGTACCTGTGTGTATTCCTAGCACTGAAAACACAGCAGATTTTTAAAGTGATTACTTCCTTCTAGGAATATATAGAATGTCTTCTCATTGGCAGAAACACTGGAAGGAGGCTTTACACCACATAGGCAGTAACTCCCTCATTTAGTCTGTCAAAGGACTGAAGAATACATTGCAATTTTAGCAGCAAGGCCACTCTAGAAATCTATCAGTAAGTTCTAGGAATTGAACACTGGCAGTATGGCATACTTTTTAATTTCTCAGTTATTCTTCATAGGTGTACATTTTCTTTCAATAAAGAAAATATCTGAAGTGCATATTACATTGATATGCAAATCTATTGTGCCAGGTAAGGACTTCGTAATGTAAAAAATAACAAATATTGTTATATTAATCTGCAGCATTATTAAAGGAAGAGAGAATAAAAATTTTCTTTTTACTATCTTTTAAAAAAATAAATTGTCTCTAATGGTGCACAAAGCGCTATTTATAACAGAATACGAAGTTTTCCCATTTTATAGCTTTTCCAAAAAGCTCTTCATGAAAATAATATACTTCATAATAAATAGTGAGGCTAGAACTTCTTGCAAGTTTTCTTTAAAAATTAACCACTTTCTCAGGGCAGTTTTGTAAATGCTGTGATAAAGCTAAAACACATCCTTTTAAACGTATGTTGAAACGTATGTGCTAAAGAACATAGCAAAATGAGTTATTCATGTCTAAGGCTATATTGTGGTACTCGTGTCTAAGAGATTATCTTCTTAAAATGCAGCCTAAAATAAAGCTTTGAAGCTCTCTTTGTTTGCTGATTGGCTTTTTTATCTGATAAACTTACTTTTACATAGTTTTTTGTGACATTAAGTTGGTCCTGGAAATGCAAGGTGGTATTAAATAATCCTCCATAATTAATTTAAACAAGGATTTCCCCAACTCTGGAAACCTAATAGTCTTTTCTAAACTGAAGTTGGAAGTTTTGGGAAAACCCTTTAATTACTAAGAATAATGCTTTCAATATATGACATTCTGCAAGCAAATGATACACTGCCTAATATAGCCTTCAAATACGATTCATATTGTTGGTTTACGTGTGATTTATAATTAATTGCAAGCAATTCATGATCTTGAGTTTCCAAATCAAAAAGAAATTCAGACAGCTGATCCATATTTTTTATGGTGAGCAGTAATTTGTACCTAATGACTAGTAAAGTGAAATTACTGAGTGTGCTCAACTGAATTTCCTGAATACATCAGTGGGAGTTTTATAATTTTACAGTCAGCATGATATATTCAGAATCAGTTAAAAAAGTGACATTCGTTTCAGATTAGGTTTATAAATAAAATTAGAATTGAATTGGCGGTATTTTCATTTTAATCTCTTTTACTCAGGGGTATATAATTCGGCTTTTATGTCTTCTTTCATTAATTAGAAATAGCAATTGCAGGCACAAGATTAAAACCACCATTACATGTCAACCTGCATGAGCAAGGGGGGCATTGTCTGAATGGAAAATTAACTGTTCGTTCAGTTAAAGGAAACAAAACAAAACCTTCTTACTGCTTTTCTTTCATCTTTCCTGTGGATCAAGACAGAATTTCACTTCTGAAAGAGGTAAGCCTGAAACTTTTAATAAGCCTGTGCAAGTGCAAGCATTCTGGTTGCAGGTTTGCTTCATATCTATTTCCCATCTAGTGTCTCTGCCTGCAGTTACAGTATTGATGTAACTGTGATGTAATCACAGCGTCTTCCACCAGCCATCCTAGAAATCCCTCTTTAAAGAACACCACAGCCCTGGTTTTGTCACACTTTCTGTTTTGCAAAAACTTGGGTCTCCTTTTGCCAGATCACGCCTGCTATACAGATAGGATATGGCCAAGGAGTTTGTGCAGATCTGGGAAGCAGTCCTAGGTTCCTTTGTAATGAGAAGGCCTCTACACAAATGCTACAATTTCTGCTTTTACCTGTCCACAACTTTGGCATCAGGCTGTCTTTTTTTTTCCCTTTTTCAACCATGCTTTCTGAGCAGACCCCATAGGGTGACCCTGTGAATACCTCAGAGTGCTCTGCCTGAAACAGCAGGTCCAGGACCACCTGCAACTGCCTTCTGAAACATGCTAGCGGTGTGCACCAAGTGTCCCTGCCACATA
>CM029918.1:46642500-46725000 GCA_017639245.1 Myiopsitta monachus
ATCATCCTTGGGGGTATCCACCTGGACAAAGTGAGTGCTGATGTACAGCACAGCTCTTGTGGTGTGAGACAAGGAGCAGCTCTGTACTATAGAAAATGAGCATATTTTAGAATCATGGAATCACAGAATCATTTAGGTTCCGTTGGTATGTCCCAGATCTGGATACCTGCATTAATTAAAGCATGCAGGCTGTTTTAACAGTTCAACTTTGAAGAGCTCTATGATTGCCCTGCATACTGCTCCTCAACATCCTGTGGCCTCCTGCATATTTCCTTTCCAAGCATTTTAAATTGCAACAGGGCAACTGAGTCCTGCACATACCACTAGGATAAGGTAGCCTTTCTTCAGAGACCGTTCTCATCCCTGCTCTGCAGGTTTCCCTGCTGCAGACTCCTGTGCTTAAAATATCTTCTGGCTTTGAAAGACTTTTTCAGATTTAGACAAAAATCCCATTTTTGTCGCTGCCACTAGAGGGATCTGTGCAATTAGCTCTCTCCTGCTCTCCTCCCTTCTTGTCCCAAAGTGGGAAGAAGGCCAGAGCAATCTTACCTCAGTACTTCATATTCTTTCTTTTGGTTTTCTTGGTTTTGTTTGTTGTAGTCTTTCTTGAGTCTAATAATGTAATGTACATTATTTATATTTTTGTTTCCTGTAAGTTAGTTTAAAAGCATTAGAGGTAAATATCTTTTTATCAATTATTAATTCCTGATTTATATATATGGCACCCTAGAAATAGAGTTCCTATCCAAATACAAGCCACAATTACTTATGCTCTGAGATCAGGCAGAATTGCACATTTTTTGCTATAGCTTTTGTCCTGTCATTACCAGATTACCTGTTAGTTACTTAACTATAGGGAAAAAAAACCAAAAACAAACCCAAACATTTCTGTGTACATGTAAATGGCATGAAAGTTACTTTTTTGAACTTACATCCTGGGAGAAAAAAAACCCCACAAGATAGCTCTTCAGAGATGATTGGAAAGAATGAGTGGTTAACACATTGTGATTATGAAAGTGGATCTTGGTTTTTTTCATCCTGTGTAACTTCACAAGATGCACAGCTCATGTCAGGGGCTCTTTTTTTAAAAAAAAGAACAAACGAACAAACAAACAAAACAACTTTTTGAAACGTCTGAAATATGTATTTTTGATGTATGATCCAAGGGGTTTTTATTATTTTCTTGTTTCATGTTCTATTGGTAATCAAATTAATCAGAAGAGAGGGTCAAAAATTTTAAAGATTATTAAAATGGTTTTGAAATTGTCAGGGAACATTTCAGCTGTCACTGCTACAGTCGTAGCATTAGTTGAGGGAGCTGGTAAGAGCAGAAAACCTTCAACGTTTCCTTGTTTGAAACTTCTCACAGGTCAACAGTGACTGAAAATAATTACATTGGATTGCAGCCTTAGTCCAGTTACTACTGGACAAGTGTCCATGTCACAAAATCCACCATTGCAATTGGCAATAGTTGGCAGGCTCAGCAGAGAAGCCAAGGATTGAATGGGCATGGAAATTAAACTATTCTCCTGCCCCTAATTGTGGTCCTTTCAAGTCATCATTGAAGAACATTGTTTGGGAAAAGTTGCACAGCTGTTGGCAGTGCTGAACATGCCCTGTGGATAAACATAGCATTTCCATCTCCAAGGTCTTAATCTGGCACCTTTTGTAAAAGTCACACCAAAGTGGGGGAAATAAATAAGTTTTTATTTTTTCCCCTGTTACAGTAGTAATATTTGCTTAATAAAACACAGTTAAAATGAAGAATACTGTCCTCCTTCCAAAGTACTTACTAACCCATTTTCAAATATATTAAAGAGAATGGTGGTTTGTTTTGTTTGTTTTATGAATCCAGTGTTATTATTTATGATAACTATATATTTTGGTAGAACAATGATTATGTTGCTTAAATGGATTACCTAAATATGGATTAAGTTGCTTAAATATGGCATTGATGCCCTGACTGATATGCTGAGACTCTTGTGCTCAAGGGCATCATTGGAGCTATGGGACAGCATGGGAATCAGACTATGATAATAAAAATATTTCTAGTCTAATTCTAATTGGAACTCAACATAAAACAAATCACATGAACACTATCAACTTGAGTTTTCCCTTCCATGGAAATAGTGATATATTTCTGGTTTGGTTTTTTTTTTTTTCAATAGTGTTGGAAGACATAAGTAAATAAAGTATGGCAACTTTCAGCACACTCAACCACTGCAGCAGTTTCTAATCTTCTGGGGGTGGGGAGCGGGGGGTGGGGTTTGGGGGTGGGATCTTGACTTATTTTATTTTTTAGTGAAAAGTAAGGGGTATATAATATGCCTCTACTTAATACTTGCCTATTTTAGTGTGTTACTGGAATTTTATTTTTTTTTAGGAGATAATGGGAAGTACTAAAGAAAGTACCTAAAAGACTATCTTTCATCAGGTAGCCTCAGCTTTCTATAGGATTAATATTTTAGTAACAGAAAGTATCAGACTATTTAGGTAACTATGGTCTAGATCAACAGGTTGGTTGTGGTTGTTTGTGGGGGTGGTTTGTTTATTTGAGTTTTTGAATGCTCTTTAAAAGCTAGTAAGTGCAGATACACCCGGCAATGATGTTACGTGTTACACTGTCGCCTGTTTAAATTCAAGTTTTGCAACTGAAGGAAGTTAACACAAATGATATTGTGCCTTTCACCACTGCAGCTGCATTGCATCTCTGAGTTCATCTTATCAAACTCAGAATTGGAAATTAGTGACAATTTCAAATGTCTTTTTAGCAGATTCAGAAATATACATATCTGCAGCTACTTCTGGTGATATCCTGTTTCATTATTTCTTTCAAATTTGCAATCAGATAATAAACTATTTGGCTCTCTGGTCTGAGCACACAGGTGGAATCTGGTTCAAGATTGATGTGTTGATGCACATGGATATGGGGAAAGCAGAGTTAAGTTTGCACTAAGAAATAAGGCTCATGGTAGAAATGAATTTGGATATATTCTGTGTTGATTCTCTATAGTAGCACTGCCAAATCTTCTTAATGTCGTTGTAAACTTTGTTATGTACTACTTTTAGTGATGCATTTCCTTCACTCATCTGAAGAACTTAATTTCTTGCAGTTACACTACATTTGACATGTGCCAGTGGTACATTATACCACTGCTCTGAAGATTGGTCAGTGACACCTGTGTGCCACGCACACATGTTATTCTTAGACTGTCTGCAAGTAATATGCATACAATCACTGCTCTGCTCTGGTAGCATTTTGCTTTTTTGGTTGTTTTGGTTGGGTTTTTTTGTTGGTTTTTTTTTTTTTGGTTTAGGTGTTTTTTTTTTATTGGCCACTTGAGAGCATTTACATTGTTCTAATGTATTGCTCATTTATAATAGAAAAAATAAATATATAATCTGAAGCTTTTAATGGTACAATAATATTTCTAAAAGTTTGCAAGTGGCTTGTTAATGAAACCACCTTCTAATTGAAAACAAGTTCCTTGTTGTTTGTGGCATAGAAGCCTGAAGCAAAACACCAAATGAAAATAAAAAGCTAATGGTTATTTTTCTTTCTGAAAATGTGTGATTTCTTGCTTCTTTTTAGATACCAGGTGTAGAATCACCTGGCACATAAATGCTGATCTTCATGTATGGTCTGAAAAGAAAGGTTTTCCAAGGTAAATAATCAGAAAGAAGCTTATTTCAAAGCCTACCTGAGTAAGTCTACAAATCTTAATAAAAAATAGCAGCATGCCTCCCTGGATCTTCAGTTAATTCAGTTTTCAGTGCCCCTGACCAAGACAGAGTCCATGCCAGAGAATGGAAAAGATTTGCTGTAATGTACTGGAATTTAATGCTAAATCTCCTGAGATACAGCTCTTCCACAACATCCTCCTGCAGTACAGCTGAGGGACTAAAGGCATATAGTAGCTACCTTTTCCCAGAGCACATATGCATGATCCACAGTTTCTCCAACCAAACCAACTAGAACAAAGTTTTCATCAGTGGATACTTATAAGTTGTACCCCTTGATTAAGTTAATTGGTTTTAAATCAAATATTTATAATAGTTTAGTGTAGCTGAATATTAATAGTCTACATACTTTTCTGATACCTGAATTTGCTTGTATTTTTGCCTTTGTTTGCCCCTTTGGTTCATCATATGCCCGCAGAAGATTAATAATCATGGTCTGATGCAACTCATTCTCAGTGCTTGCTGCCACTGTGGACTAGGTTGGTTTGGCAGGGGTACGTTGCCTCTTCTATGTTGTCTCTCAATAAATATTTTTGAGAAGCACAAATTTTTAATCTATATAAAGGAAGAAAATAGTTTTTCATTTTCATGTTTGAGAGATAGAGGGTTGGGGAAGATGAGAGAAAACTGTGATCCGAAAAACAAAGGGATGCTCTTCAGCCATGTGTCAACTGCAGTACAGCTGTTTTCTTAACCTTTCCCTGATGTAGATGGATGAAGAAAATTTTCAGGTCTTTGATCTGTCTTCATCGTTGTTCAAAGCCTGATGACAATAAAGTTTTTAAATTATTTATATATCTGAAATTGTGTTGTATTATTCTTGAAGGTGCACTAATTTTGAAGGCTGAAAACTTAGAAACTTCTGTAGCAGGAAGACTTATCTCAAAAGAAGGAAAGAGAATAGAAATTTCTTACACAATTTCATTTGTATGATATTGACTGTTTGCTAAGCTGACATAACACAGTTCCTGGTGGATGCAGGTATGCACCATAAAATCATATTATCATACCTGGTCCTAACCAGTCCCTTTCATGAATGTTCCTCTCATGCATTTCTGTACTCCTCTTTTTCAGCACTTCTTGCTTTGGGCTTGACTTGATTATGTCTGATATTTTTTGTTCATGAATGAGATAAACACTTTATTAGACTCCAAAGTCTATGTTTGATTGTCCTCTTGTACTGCATCTGACAAAGCCAGGAGATTAATTATGTAATAGATCCCTGTATGTTCCTCTCTTTTCTTTTGCCTGTCGATACCTTGACAATTGTCTCAGCATGCAATCAAATTTCTGAAAGACCCATTAAGTCAGAACTCTGCCTCCATCCAAAGAGATATTTTAGTGAAACTACTCTGTGAGATCAGATATAGTATTTGCTAACATTTTAGAAGAGAAAATAACATTTATTTTCTGATTCTAATTTGTAGAGCAATGTATTTATTTAGAATGCTAACAAAAGTAACTGTGTGTTCCTTTTTACTTGATCTTTTGCAAGTTGTTGTTGATATTTTATGCACAATACTCCATCCACACACACTGGACACCACACATTTTTGATTTTTTTCCCTTTTCAAATATAGGAGGAACTGTTCCATCTCAAAAATTTTTATACTGTTTCATATCTTGGAAAATTGGTGATTCTCTACATCACCATGAAGTTATTGCCAGCAAATGATGTCAATTTAATTTGTAACCTATAAACATGCATATTGCACAGTGTGTCTTGGCTCTTATCTCTTTTTATCCATTTGTTGCTCTGAGCAACAAATATTAATGATGTTGTTGCTTCACTTATATTTGTACTACTGTCACATATTAATAAAAATATCTATTCACAGCCATATTCATTTTTTGAACAATGTAAAATTAAATAGTCATAAAATATGATGAGAAATGGAAGAAAATAAAGGTGGTTTATGGTTTGCATTGTTCACTCTAAGAGTAAGCAAACCTGATGATGGATGGTGAGATTTGCTAAGGATGTTAGAAATTAAACTGCCCATCAGCTGTGGGATGTTAGTGGAAATTAGGCACTTCCAATTTATATTCCAAATATATCTTGAAAAACTTAATGGTAACATCTCAAATCAGTTCTCTAAGAAACTGTAAATATTATGTATTAAAAGATTTTACTGTCATAAACCAGATCTACATTTGCTGATTTAATCTGCATGTATTTTATAGAATTCCCTTTAAAAAAAAATAAAATTATTACAGTCCATTTGTTACCAACTACGTTAAATATTTGAGAAAAAGAGTCAGTATTCAACATATGCAGATGGCTAATCCCACCAACTTCTTGTGGATACTTACCAGCACAATAGAAAATGACTTTCGCAGTGTCTGAAATTATAACAGAGTACATCCCAAATGTAACAGCAGATTGCAAAAAGGAAAGATAAAATCCAAAACACCAAATGAATTTGAAAAGACTATTTCACTTCTAGTACTATTATTTCAAAGGCTTAAAACATCGAAATTATGCATGGCAAACAAGTCCATAGTAAAGTGGAGGATGTTTTCTCTTCTGATCATTCTCATTCTTCTGCGTAACTTCCTAAAGGTTTTCACTGAATATGATTTCATATTTGACTTTCCTCTTCTGACATTAAGAACTCATGTCAAAGATCAGAAGAGCCACTGACTTTATCAATAAGACATTTTGAAGGTATTTGTGTAATTAGAAGATAGTGTCAGCAAAATTAGGTTAGTGAAGAACAGTGGTAGGGAACAAGTATTTGCTTGCTTCCTGAATCTTGGTCCTCTGGATTAACCAAGTCATACTGAGACCTTGTCATCTATCATATGGTCCTGTATATTATTTTTAATACCTCAGATATCATGCATACTATCATGAAGTTAGTCAACTGCCTATTGTGAACATCAACTTTTCAGCATCATTTACTCTGTAGCTTCCTTGATGGAGTTTCTGCAGACTGTGATGATTTGCAGCTCCACTGTGATGTTTATGGGCTCAATAAAGAAAAGGTTCTAAAAAGATTATGGGCACTGAAAAAGGAAATACAACCTTTTCTGCAGGAGCACAGAGCAGAACAGACTAAACATTTTTGGAATTTCTTGCCTGCCACAAACGGATGATGATTCCCCACAGACATTCTTACTCATTTTATACCCTCAACAAAAGTCTTTAGGGCCTGAATAAAATTTTCAGATATATAACAAGCCATCCTCTCTTTACAGAAGAAGTTTGATGTTTTGTGGCAAGATCTTGGAAGACAGAGCATGTCTTATTTTCAAGCTTTAAAGAGCAGCAAGACATACTTGTAACTGATATTTAGACCTAGCTTTCACTAGAGGTATCAGTGAGCTAATGCAGACTTCAGACATTCCTTTTCTCCACATGTGAGCTCTTCATGATACTTGCCTGGTGTTAGGTGCAACTGGAGAGAGACAGATCAGGAGAGGACTTAAAAACTTATCCTGCTACAGATGTACTTTCTTTCAGGTGGTTTTGAATTTAAATTTCAGTTCCTTGTAGCAGTCTGACAATGTAAGTTTCTTGCATCTTATTTTCAAATCTTTGTATGTTTTATTGAAAAAAAAAACCCACAACATTACATCACTTCTTTCATCTTTCAACATTTAATTAGTCAAAGCAGTTATAGGAGACTACAATAGCTAGATTTATCTTCTGTACCATCCATAGCTATGCTATCAAGTTCCTTTGTGCTGCATTTATAATATATAGTGCCGTTAAGGAAGGAAGTCTCAGGTTTGACCTTCCTTTCCACACTGACTGGGAGAAGGTGAAAATGGCTTTACTTTGAACTGAGTTGTGGAATATTTTTTTCTTTCTGCAGTCTGTTTTCTGTATGTGGATATATTTAAATGATCAGATTATTCATAAGACTGACAGTAAAGTTATACAGTTTCTTTAAGCTGCAATGGGATATGCAGTGCTGGCACAGCGGTCCTGAAGTGTGTATGGTCGTTTTCATGAAAGGTCATGCCTATGTTAAAGGTTTTCAGTTCAAGGCTGTCAGTGATTCCCAGCTTCTTGAATTGGGCATAGCAGAAGCAGCTAGAGAAAAGGTGATGGGACCAAGATATTACTAATAACTCCTACCTGCTGTGCCTGTCAGCAACCAATACAGAGTGTAAATATGCACTGTTGGAAAAAGATCTTAGGAATCTAGGTGAGCAAAAGTGTCTTAAATCAACCTCAGCAGCCTGAAGAGCTGCTGTGCTTTCCATTTCTCACATCCAAAGACAAGGGATCAAGACATTCCTGTATTTCTACCCCTTCATCTTCCAGGGCCTGCTTTCTCATTCATATGCCAAAAACAGGCACACATACAAAATTTCTGTCAGAGCATTAGAACCGGCAACTGTCTAGAATTGTCACCTCTACTACAAACCAGTTCTTAACACTTAATTTAAGATGCATGGTTTTCTTTTGCAGCTGCAAAGTGGCAAGGTTTTTTGTATACCAGACCTATCACAAACAGATGTTATCAGTATACTAGGTATGGTATGTTTTCAACATCTCCTTTTTTGATAAATTTAACAGAAATTATATTAAAACCATACTGATGCTACTCACTTCTCCTCAGACTTCAGATTTCACCAAGTTCTTCCAAGATTTGTTTGAAAATGGTGCTTTTGATTTTTTACTTCTTTAATACTTGATGTTGATTCATTATTGCAATGCTTCTAAGGTCTTGTTCTTATCCAGTCAGAGGACCTCTATGAAGTATTATCACCAATCAGAAACCCTGATTCCATTTTCCTTGCACTTTTATAATTTTTTTAAAAAAAGTCTCTATATGCATTTCCACATCAGAAGACTGTGTTAATGTGGTGTCAATGTACATGACACATATCAAAGCAGATGTCCGTTAGGAAAATGCTGCATCATGACTTTGGATTGTGGCATAGTGATGTAATGCTGTGTGAGCCAGGAAAATGTCAGACATGTCATGCTGTTTCTGGTTTATGCAGTTCTAATGTTTGTTTAAACAGTAAGGCTTAATCTAGTGTCAGCGACTGCAGAAGGATACACTTAATTGGCATCCTAGAAAGACGACGTGCACATTTTAAGTAGCATGATTGCTGGGGAGCACATTCCCAGCAGTGCATATCTATTATTCTGGGTAAGTAAGTGGCACACCTAGTTTGTCGAACTGACATGCCTATTGCTGTCTCTGGTATCACTTCTCCAGGGTTCTTCACAGGCTGGTTTTCACATACCTGCTGGTGAGCAAACAGGTAGCAACAGGGGAACTCCATGTGCTGCTATGCATGTTTTATGTGTGCATTTCTATTTGCCAATGAGCATTTGGTGTCAGTTTTCTCTGGGAGGAGTTCCTATGGAAACAAAATGGATATTTGGTCTCTCCAGCTTGCTCATTCAGTCTGCATTAAGTTCAAGTGGTTTAAATTTAAACTCTTAATAATGTCAGCCCCTATCTCTAAATCTATTCATAGTAGATTATGGGCATGAAACAATAGTACTGTAAATTCACATTATCATTGTTATTTTGAGATGTACAACCGCTTCTTTACTTGGTGCTTCATTCTGAGAACCAATTCAGTCATATTTATTATTTTTTTTTGCTTGCAAGTATTATGGTCATTAACTTTGTAGAAAAACATATGTATCCAGGACTGTAGTCATCTATTAATTTCAGCAATCGTTGAGTGGAAAGATTTATTTGTTTACCATCACATAAATAAGTTTTAAGTGGGTCTCTACCTTCTTAACTTGAGGTATTCAGAATATAAAGTCTGAATGAAAAAAATAAATTCTGTACCACTTATCAATTAAATATAGAAAGAGCTAGAAAGAAGATCTTTTGTTTATGTGTTAAGAGAATAGAATATCTGGTAGATTAGAATAATTAAGAAAGGTAGAAATAATGATTACTTGCACTATATTTTATATGCATGGTATCTAGTTGCATAGCCAGTTTTGAGACATCATTTATTAATATTAATAAAGTAATTTTACTTGAAATAATTTGCACCACATTGTGATAATATAATCCTCTGCTCTGCATATGTTTTCATTAAGTCTCTGCAGGTCAGTATGCACCACATGCTTTTAATATGATGCATATGAAGTGTTTTTCAAAGTGAAGATAAAAAGTTCAATGTAGTGTTAGAAAAAGGATCATTACTTACTTTTCCCTTTCATTTACTTAAGCTTAACAGATTGAAGGAGTGTGTCCGGTTTGTTTTCTTTTCTTTTCCAGGAAGATTGACTGTGAATCTAGCATGCAGATGGCATGTAATTGCATTTCCTGCATTGTTACTGTATGGGTTTCATTACTTTTTCACAGCAATGCACTGAGATTTAATCACCCAAGGCTAGCATTTCTGGGTAAGACATGTGTATATAGCGGTATTGCTCAATGGTTAGAAAGCTTACCCCTTGCATCATGCACTTCCTCTGTTATTGCCACACCATATGTTCTTTACAAATCCAAACAGAAGAATCATAAGCACTAAGTTTACCTGGGAACAACAGCAGACTAAACTGAAGCGTTTCAGATAGGAAAAAAATGATAATATTTCTCTTGTTATCTCATCCTAGGCCTTTTTTTTTTTTTTCCCTCTTTATTTTACCCAATATAAGCTATCAAACTGAACTTCTAAAGAGCAAATTAGGGTTATCCTTTCATTGATAATGTACTTGCTCATTCTGACTACTGGTGAAACAAGCTATGAAATTTGCTTCATCTCCCCTGATGTTTGCACAGGCAAGAAAGATTTTCCCACACTTGTGTGTATCTATGATTTAACTACGAATGACATTGTACCTCTCTAACATTAACCCCTTAATCTAGTACATTTCTACAAATAACCACCTGTAGTCAATTCTTTATTCATAAGCCTTATCTGTTGTTACAGTATATAATCTGTGAGAATGCCCTAATTTTTATCATTCTCTAAGCCTGTCATCATGGCTGAGACAAGGCTTATCCCTCTGAGCAGATGAGATTAGTCGATCATGTTGAAATCAGAAGAGGGATTATAATGCTTGTAATACACAGAGTCAAATTAAATGCATTTTGTTTGTACATCAGAAGATCTTGTTGCTAAGGCTTTGGTGTCTTCTGCTGACTGTATAAATTGCCAATAAAACATATGAAGACTGTGCATGGGGATGAAAAGTCAAGCAAAAAGGAGAAATAAATCAAAGATATTAGTTTTGTTTATTCAGCCTGGTAAACTAGAGGCTTAACTGCACTGATGTCACCATCATATTCTAAACAACAGGGTTTTCACCAAAGACAAACCCTGTTCTAAACTGCATGTTATTAATTTTATCTTTGACAAACTCTAAGGGCATATTTTCTTCTGAATAACTTCTTGCCTCTTTAAATTTCTTCTTTTGTTCTTTTTCAGGCACATTTCCTTTGTCCTAACTGTTTTGTCAGTATGCATCATAAGCGCGCATGGTATTTATGGGCTGTAATCCATAAGAAAGGACACCGATATATATGTTTCAGAAATACAGCCATAAATTTATGAATAAGTGGGTCAGGTAATTCTTCCTTCTACCCTACTTGGTGTTTCTATCATATCAGAGTGGTACAGCAACAAGAGCTGTTCTTAGAGATAAAATCCATTTCCCATTATAGCTCACTACTTTGTCTTTGGATTCTTCTGGGTAAACATTCAAAAGTTTGGATAATCTTCTCAGGATTATCTGAAACACATGAATCACAAAACTGAGATGGAAACATCAAATGAACAAGATTCCTTATTATGATTGAAGCACTTCTGTTTCCAAGTCTCATTCACAAATTTAAAAGTGAAACATGTTATCAAAAACCAAAGCAAGAATTAGTCATGAAGTATGCATGTGGTAAGAGCATGCCTTACCTTTTTGCCTTGGTTTATAAGAACAGTGTATTATTTGGTGTCTAGGTAAATACTCCAATACTCATTCAATTCAGATATACCCAATTCAGAAAGGACAATTATATCAAATGCCATGAGGAAATTTTACCTGCGCTTGTAATAATTTATGACAGTAAATCTAAGCATTTGCCATCAGCTGGAGGAAGCAATGTCTGAATTACAGGAGTTGAGGCTTCCAAGTTTAGAAATCGTTGTGTTTTGGTAGGTTCTGGTGGAATGCAATCCCCCACATGCTTGTTGTAAACAAAGGCTCTTAATTATCTGAATCTCTTGGAGCCTATAATACAATCCTTGTGGAGCTGTATTAAATATGTGAGAGCTATGAGATTTCTGCATAAAGTAGCTTATAGGCAGCTTGGACCACACAGGTTTGCTTTCATCTCCAAGCTATTTTCCATATGTGAGTTAGGCTGAGCTCTTGCCCTGACACCAGCATAATACTCCAGTTGGTGACCAAATTAATTCCTTCTTTGTACTTATATTTTTTAATTTTTTGTGAAAAATCAAATGCAGTAACAATGTCTGTGTCTGTTCATAGATTTTCCTTCCAGAAACTGTCCTCTAAGACCTTTCAAAAGCCAATGTGCTGTTTGGGTGCTGTAAGGGTGGTGAGGCACTGCAATGGGTTGCCCAGGAAAGCTGTGAATGCTCCATCCCTGGTGCTGTTCAAGGCTAGTTTGGACAGAGCCTTGGGTGACATGGTTTAGTGTGAGGTGTCCGTGCCCATGGCAGGGGGGTTGAAACTAGATGATCTTAAGGTCCTTTCCAACCTTAACTGTTCTATGATTCTAAATGCCCCAGGCAGAAGCAGGGAACCTCCTGCCAGTGTGACTCAGTATTAGGTAGCCTAAATAAAATGTAGACATTCGCATTAGGCTACTATTATTTTTTTTAAGTTTTTGGTTATATATCATTCTACTCAGAATCCTTGAGTAGCACTATGGAATCATATCATACCACATCAGGATTATTCCTGTTAATGAGACCTGTTCTTGTTATCGTCCAAGCAGTACCATGTGACACCGCAGACTTAAGTTGTTATGAAAAAGTGTTTTTTTTGTCAGAATTTCTGAGAAATAGAAGATAAAGATAACGTGTAGAAAAAGTTTGAATGAATTGCATAATTTCCAGACTTCCTGAAAACAGAAATTTACAGGTGTTTTTTAGATACTTTTCAAGATACCATAAGTATTGCCTTCAATCAGCCCTGACCCTGAAAGAATGAAGCAAACATTCATAATGAATGAAGCAAAACTTCATAACAGTGAATAAACTTGCAGACTTCACAGATTTCTTTTGCTTCGTCTGGAGAGGTTAGCCAGATATTGCAGATTTGCTTATTTATTATTTAGATTTTTTTTTTTCAGCTGGAGGAAAAACTGTTAATGCTTCAGCTCTCTGTTTTGCTGCAGTTGTGCTCCTCGACTAAGTATGGGCACAGCAGGAATTGCGCAGGAGGAGCCAGTTCATAGTGCTGATACTAACCTCTAATAGCATTCCTCTTCCTTGCCTAGTCCTGCGCAGTTTTTTTGCTGCTTCCATCCGCTTGTTGACTGCTGCTACTCTCTTCATACCTCTAACTGAACTATGCTTTAGACTTCTGGCCTTTTGCATTCTTGCTGCTACTACCCTCTGCCCTCATTCTCTCCCCTTTGCCCAGTCATTTCTAGAGCTTAAAACTGAATTAAAGACTTTTTTTTTTCATTCACCATATTAAGTGAGGGTTTATTTGACACTAAAATTGCTTACACTGCATTAAGTGAAGTAAATACAAAAATAGAAGTGATAGAATTCCAGGTTTTGATTGCTGAAAATGGGAAGACTGTTAAACTCATGCTGGTGGGAAAAATATGATGTGTTTCCTTTCCTCTGACTCCCCCCCCACCCCCGAATAACCCATCTCCTACCCCACAAACTGTTTTTCATTGTCATCTGTATATATGTGCTGTGCTCTTTCAAAGACCATAAAAAAGATTTCCATCATTAATCTGCAGAGAGTTTACCAGCTTTTTTATAAGCTTTGACTGTTCATGCCTTCTTTTGGAAGTTTATGCAATAAAAGGGTTGCTATAAATTGCACGATATAGGTCAATCTTAAAAGATGGCTGAAAATAAATTTATAGTAGCCCAGGCATTTATATGGATATACAATGACCTCTTTGGTTTCATTAGTTCTAATACAGAAATGCCAGGGGTATAAATCTTCACATTTTCAGCACATGCATGGTTCATTACCTGAAGTCAAGCTGATGATTTCCTCCATATTGTTTAAGTATACAGTTAAAGTACAGCTAAGTAAGTTTGTCACAGAAGAATGTATTTTAGTCAGATGTAAGAGACCAAACACTGGATTGTACCTGTATATACATTCTTCCCTATTCACTTATCCACTACGTATTTCAGACATGCCTGTAAGGTATTTTGAAGAATCATGAAACTGTACCTCAACATGCCAGAATTTTGTGAGAATGATTACTAAATAGTCTGGTTACTGGCAAAAAAGAAGATGACACTGTGCTAAAAGTAAAGTACCAAGTGAGACTGGCTAGGAGATCAGAGATGATTAGAAAGCACAGGGACAGTGAGAAAGTGACATTTATACTGAATATTTTCTGTTGGATCTGACTGCGAATATATTGTGTTTGCTAGTGCTGGGAAGTGACATAAGAGTTTTCTAGTGGAATGACCAATGGTGAAAGCATATAAAACCAAATGCTTACAATTTGACATGGAAAAAAAAAACCCAAAGCAAAACAGGAAAACAAAAAAAATAGATAAACCAAAAGTATTACTGCTGTAAATTGCCAGTTGCCTTTAGCAAACTTTTGTTGGATTGGGTTGTGGTTTGGTTGGTTGGTTGTTTGTTTTTGTTTGGGGTTTTGCTTTGTTTTGTTTTTCATTTGGTGTTCTTGACCCAAGCAATAAATATCCCACATTAACGTTTTTGTCCAGATTCTGTCATGCCTTCAGCTCTTCTGACAGCTGCTGATTTCATTCACATCCATTTAAAAATGTCACTCAAAGAGGTATGCAGAATTGGCTGTTGTGCTCATCATACGCGGAGAACAGATGGCAAACTCCCCATCCTTCCCTTCCTGAGCTCTTTGAAGGCATTGGCTAGGACAGCAAGTTGATCTCTCAACCCTCAGTGAAAATACTTTTGTGAGGGGCAAAATACCTCAACCCCTTTTTCTGCTACGCTGTAGAACAGCAGCATGGTGTGGGGATAGAATGAGATGGCACAAATGTCTTGCACTCCTGACACAGAACGTGTGCAAGGAGCTGTAAGTGGTGACTTTGCCACCGGGTACTGTGAGGACTTGGTGCACAGCAGATTCTTGCCCTCATTGCCTTGGCTGGGTGGAGCTGTGAGCCACAGGAAAGTAGGATGAACTTCTTGCAAATGTATACTACCTGATAGTATCTGAAGTGCTTTATATGGGTGGGCCAGGAGCAACGTCGGAGTCAAGTTCCTTCAATTGAGATGTTTTCTGGTGCATGTGCAAACAAGAATACACATGTACATAAATAAAACTGGAGTACTTGCAAGGTCTTTTAAAGCAGTTTTGTGTGGCAAAAAGCCCAAGTCCAAAGGTACAATTTGCATCCTAATGTCAGTTAGGTTTGCAAATCCATGATTTTGGGCAGTGTGAAAGTTGCATAATTTTTAGGTTTTCCACCTGACACAGGATAGTAGAGAAGTCTTTCTCATGAGACTGGTTTCACATGTCTTGTTTTAGGGGAAGGGATTCCCTTGGTTTTGGAATTAAGTCTTCAAGCGCTTTACTCTACAATGTACATACTGTGAACATGTCGCATTTCTAGCACAGGAAAAAACCCAAAACAGATCATAATACAGAAAAAGGATTTTGGCATGTTTAGCAAATGGTATAAGATTGCTCTTCACTACATCATTTGCAGTGTTTTATTTTACTCTTGACTGTAATGCACAGTAGGTTTTGCAGGAATGTTTTTTATAGATAGCAAGGGAAAACTGAACCTCTCTTACCTACCCAAACATAGCCACTAAAGGAATGTTTGCAAAGGGTTTGTGTAACTCCACAAAGTAACACTGCTCATTCTCCTCTTCCTGAGCCGCATCTCCATAAATTGTCTTTTAACTTTCTTAGGGAGGGAAGTACTAATAAACACCCTGCCCCCAAACTTAAAAAATTAAAGCAGAGGTTAGCACCTTCCAAACAAAAAGTGCATCTCCTGGAGGAAAGGAAACGGAAATGAAAATAAATCAGTTTGCAAATTGCTTTTGGCCCAACATCACTCACTTCAACACCCACAGCTATGCTAAAGTATCCGTCACTGTCATTTCCTTTAGCATGCATCACTTTCAGTCCTGCTGTCAAGCCTCCAGTTTGCTGATGACATTTTCCCTTTGCAGTGATGGGCATTTTGAATATGCAGAAGCAGCAGTAATAAAGTGTAGTATGGATTTCAAGGGGATTAGTACAAAGCAGTCATCAATAATTTCTGATCTGACAGAGGTGATAATTGAGGTAAGCTGTATAACTTGAAGATTTCAGTTTGGTTAAAATCGCCCTATTAGCTGCTTAATAGTGTTATTAGTCAAATAAATTAGGCTAGGATCTTCCAAATAACCTTGGCACTGTGTATATTAAGTATGCTCAGTCCTGTATTACATCCACTCTAACAGTGCATTACCAGCAGAGATGGTTGTCATATCACATAATATTCTGAAAGTGCTTGCTTTTGGGCAGCAAAATGTATTACAGATTTCAAATAGCAGAGCATAAATCTGTTTTTAGATAAACAAATGACAACAAATCTGGTGGTAATTTATGGTACAAATGGTAGGGAATATCAGTGACTTTTTTTTTTTTTGATGTTTTCACTTAGAGCTATAATGACACAGCCTCCTTTTAGCTTGCAATCTTGCCAAACTGCTCAATTCATGCTCTCCATATCGATATGTTTCTAATGCACAAAGCACTAAATCAGTGTTTTTCAAATTTAGGGACATATTTCAGATGTAGTCGTTGACCATTTCAAAGTGCAACCCTAAAAATGACCCTAGAGAAAAGCAGATTGTCCTAAGAGCTGATTCTATCCCTGATGAAATCAGTGAGAAAAATCTATTATTGTGCGATCTCTCAGCACCACGTGCCTAGTATCTCACAAGAGACATGTTAAGTACTATTCAGTATCTGACCTGATATCTTAATATTCTAAGGATAAACCAACAGTAAAAATGCGTATACTTTATAATAAAATATATTGGGGGGGGAGGGAATATAACCATTTAGACTCTTTTCTCCTCCCTCAAAAAAGACCCTCCAACATAATGATAACTTGTAGAGGTGGTTGGGAGCACAGGAAAAGAAAGATTTTAATGGAAAATATAAAAACAAAGTAGAAAAGCAAACACACTTGGTGGAAATGAGTGCTCATATCCAACACTGGAAGGCATCTGTATGCTAGCTGTACAAAGAATAAACATGTGTGCTTCCTTAAGTACACAAATGCATTTGTTTAGAGATAAAAGAAGGAAAATGATATTTTACATCTTAGTTCATATCATGTAGCCCAGTACAAAAATATATACAATATAGATTGTAAATTTTTGTTTGTATATTTGCATAACCCAGTGAGAATGGCAGTATTTTATTTCCAGCCTTTACTTAGCAAAATAAGCACTTTGATTTTAAAACTCTGTACTGTATGTAAAGTGAGGTGCGTGCTTTTACCGCTTGTCAAAACAATCCTGAAATCCCATTTTCCTTTAATAAAGTATAGTTTTGTCCTCCAGATGTATGCTTGAATAAGATGTCATACTCTGTTTTTGTTCAGGGTTGCACCCTGCTGATGTTCTTAGGCAGCAAGAAAATTACCTATTGAAACATATTGCTGGTAGTGACTATAGTGCCAAATTTTGTATTGGTATTACACACATGACATATTCAGAGACCTTTGAGTAAGACCATGAATATCAAGTGATTGAAAAGATTATACAGGTTTTTTTCTTTGGGTATAAAGGTTGTGGTTCTGGATGAGTGTCTTTCAGATAAATATAATTATGTCATAAAAACGCATAACAAAATAGTTACTTTGCAGCCTTTCACAGTTGCCTGATTTCATACTAATTTTATTCTGAGTAGAATTATTTTCCTTAAAGTAGTTGCGCAACTGATATTTTAGAGTGGGGGTTGTTTGTAGAATAGATGCATAATTGTAGCCTCTCTGCTAGTATAGGTAATAGATGCTTTACATTTGCTTTTCTGAAGAGATGTGCATTTAAATTACAATCATGGAGTTACATAGCTGAATGTTTGCACACACACAATTTATAGATATGTGCACCCAAATTCATCTGTCTATATGCACAATGGAATGAATGGACTCTTTTTATGAATCCCATATAAACATTTTAAGAGTGCATATGTTAGTACTAAAATGAGGTGGTAGAGAGGTCTAGTTCACTTTGGGTAAAAATCCTTGGATTTCTGGCTGTAGCAGGTGTTTGGAAGCTGCAAGCAGTGTGGTAATATTAAAAATTCATGATATCTGGGTTAAAAGTGTTATTTGAATGTTGCATTTTCCCTTAGAAAAATTTAGTTATGCATGCACTAGTTTTGTGACTCTACAGTGTGATAACTCACTGCCAAAAATCATCAGAGGCAACAATTTGGCTGGCCTGTTAGGCAAAACGTTGCCAATCTAGAAAGCAAAGTTATGATAGTAACTCCTGCTGGTCACTGGAGTAGCATCAGAGAGAGAAAGCTATGATTAGGGAATTCAGAAAAAGTTGAAAATAGAACTCATAAAACCATGGCTATTTGCAGGCAAATGATAAAGTGATGCCCAGAGTGGTTCCCATTAATTTTTCACATGCTAGAGAAGCAAGTCAAGCTATCAAGAATACCTGAATGTTCTGCTAGCTGAATTTCTTTTAAATGAGTTGAGTTCTTGACAAGCAATCCCTCGCAATACCGCAATGAAATTATTCCAAAAAACACCCATCTAACCCTAGCCTTTATTTACCAAGGGTTGGATAGGTGCCTGTAATCCTACTTTGGGCTGCTCCAAAATTCAGAAAAGGGGTTTGAAACAGGATCCAGAATTTTCCAAGGGGGTCATCGTGGCTTTTGATCCCCTGGGTTAAGCACCTGCTAAAACTTCTCTGATGCCTAAGCCCAAACTGTCATTATAGGTACATCATCTGGATTGGTTTCAGACAACTACTTGGAGATGCTCCGGGTGACTATTTCCTAACAGTCTTCCAACAGGGCCAGAGTACAAAGAACATGGAGGGCATTAGAGTATGAAACTTTCATCCGCTGGAAGGAGTATTTTATGAAATAGTTTTCCATGATGTGTTCAAACCTGATGCAATGAGCCAGGAAATCCTTTCCATAGCTTTGTAGCTGCACACAGGCTGTAATGCCAGGAGAAAGGACAAGCTACACTTTTCTCATATTTTATGGGAGTCATAACTGCCAACAATCTATGCTGAATGGCTTTCCATGTTTACCCCTCTGAACAGTTGCATTTATTCACATTGCAAAACTAGTGTTTCAAAGCACTAAATTATACTGAATTTGTGGAACAAGGAAACACCCCACTCATCTTGAAGCATAGATGTCCTCAACTAAATCAGCACAGAAAAAAGTTAAGATTCAGATGTAGGGTGGGCTAGAGAGATTAGGCATAGTTTAACGTAGCTTTCTCCAAAAGTATGGAATTTTAGAGGTACAACATCTTGTTTAGTGAAATCCATTTTCATGCTTTGTAGTATTTTACTTTAAAAGCTTATAGCTTCACTAAATTGCAGTTCCTATGCTGATTTTTTTCCATTTTATTTCAACCACCTCTTTACATAAAGTACCCTCTAGCTATCTCGTACATCTCCTTTGTACCTGAACTCTGAAAACAAAAAATGTATATTAATGTATACAGAATGGGGAATAAACACTAATGAGTTAGAGTTCTTTGTGCAGGTGCTGGGCTACGACTTTTTGGGAATCACAGATATGTGGTGGGATAGCTTCCATGACTGGATGGTTGCAATGTGGCAGTACAGGCTTTAGGGGAAGGACAGGATGCAGGATGGGAATATGAGGAGAGGAAGTCTCCCTTTACATGAGAGAGTAGCTGGAGTGCATAAGGCTCTGCCTGGGGAAGGATGCCAACTAAGAGTTTATGGGTTAGGATTAAAGAGAGGACAGGTAAAGGTGATATTACAGTGGTTGTCTGCCATTGGCTACTTGACCACAAATGAGCAGATCTGTTCACATACCTACAGGCAAGACCAACCTCATGTTCGTAGGCCCTGGTCCTTATGGGGGACTTCCAGCACCTTGATATCTGCTGAAGTGACTAAACAATCTGTGGGTGTCCTGGATTACACTGATGATAGCTTCCTCCTCCAAGCAATTTGAGGAGCCAATGAGGAGAGATACTCCGCTTGAACTCTTACCAAAAACAAGGAGCTCATTAGAGATGTGAAGGTCAAAGGCAGTCTTGGCTGCAGTGTCCATGAGATGGTGGAGTTCAGTATCCTGAGGGCAGACAGAATAGCACGAAGCAAGCTTAAACCCTGAACTTCTTCAGAGTAGACTTTGTTCTCTTCAAAAATATGCTTCTAATACTTATACAGCATAAGGCTCTGGAGAGAAAAGGGGACACAAAAAAGTTGGTTACTATTCAAGGATCATCTCTTCCAAGCTCAAGAGATTTCTATCCCAACAAATAGGAAGTCAGGCAGAAGTGCTGCGAGGACTGACTGGATGAACAAGGAACTCCTCTCAAAATTCAGGCACAAAAAGGAAGTGCACAGAGGGTAGAAGAGAGTACAGGTAGCCTGATGGGGAATAGAGAGACACTGTCTGAACACCCAAAGCCAAAGAAGGCTAAAGGTATCCTGGACTGCATTAGACAAAGTATTGCCAAATGCTCAAGGAAGGTGATCCTTCTTCTCTGCTCAGCACTGATGAGACTACATGTGGAGGACTGTCTTCAATTCTGGCCTTCCAACCTTAACCCTTCTCTAATTCTGTGATTCTATGAAAAAGCAAAAGATCAAACATGAAGAAGATGAGAAGCAGAACAATAATTTGGCTTAGTCAGAACATGGGCTAGAATCTGTCCTTCAGCAATGAACATGTTAATTTTGAATGAAAAGGAAATTATCAAGGATCCTGCCTACATCACACTGTGAAGCACATCGCACTTGAAGAAGATAAGACTGCTTGTCCTATCTGTGTTCATGGGTGAACGAGATAGTAACCTTTAGAAGGAATTATCAACAGGATTGCTATTTAAATATTCATCCAAGATTTCTGCTCAGAGGCAAAATTCCAGGTGAACCACAAAAGCCACAAAATTTGAAGTCTGGCTACTTCTAAAAAAAGGAACCCCGGGCCTTTTTGAGGATTTCTCCATGTCCATCATTAGAACAAGCCTGCAGGGCAGCTGCATAAAACCCTGCCTTTGACTGATCCTACTGTCTCTGAGCTTTCTCAGTTAAGAATCTGGCAAACAGGCACACTGATTATTTCCTTATCCTGTTTTGGGTCAACAGAACCAGATATGACATCCTGGTTTGGGTCAATGCAACCAGATGGGTGAGGGCACCTCGGGACAAACATTACTTCTCTAGAAAAGCCTCAGATGGGGGCAGGAATGAAGGCAAGGATCGGTGTTTCAGAAGCAGTGATGTTCTCTTTCCTTTTTCATGTTTTACCCCAAGCCCACCCCTTCTGACTTGCAAGAGCAAGAAAGAACTAAGTCTAATTTAAGACTGTAAGTCCAAGGGACACCACTAGACCAGATGGTCCAACATTCTGTATATTATAGACCATAATATCCTTCCCTTTTAGACCCAGTAAATCTCTGTGCCAAACCAAGAACTCAGGCTTACACTGAGATGTTTTGTTCAGAACTGGCTTTTGCCCTTTTGGTATTGTTTACAATAGAATATTGCTATAGACAAACTTTTTATACAGTTAGTCTGATAATAAGGCTCAATTATCTAGGTCACTGATTTAAGCAGCACTTTGTCTACATGTAGGAACACTACACATTCCCAGACTGACTCATTCTTTGCTTTCCAGTTTGAGATCCTTTGTTGTAACTTCGCCCATACATTTTTACAGTAGTCATTTATTTTTTGGTTATCCAGTTGATGATATGGGGCAAAGTACAGCACCTATACCACCTGGACTGAGGAAATTATTATGATGACCTTTAATGATGATGGCTCAAATGCCCCACAGGGCTCCACGGAGCAGCCCAAGTTTGCTTCATGTCCCTACATACTGGGCCAGCCCTTCAGTTTTTATGTCATTGTCATACATTCTTTTTCCGTACTGTCATTCCACCAGGCTGTTCAGAGGCACATCTTTGTTATGTAATATTTGTGACCAACAAAATTAATGTAATTAGTTTTCCTACCATAGTACTTCTTGAACTAATACACGTTCACTACTTTAAAAAGCATGACCTACCCTGCTTCCTCCTTCTGTAGATGTGGAAATGATTCCTTTAAATGTCCTCTCTTTATAAAAGTGGATCACTTCACTGTATTTATTCCCCTTGTAAATATGTATCTCACTCTGTAATATCAACTCTTGTGCACTTATTATTCCATTATATTCATTTTATATAAATTTAAGTTCCTCCTCACTTCCTCTGCAGCACGGAGATCAATGGAGTACACGACAATTTTATTACATCAGTGTATTCATCTCCTTTATATAAGTCAATCACTCTAGTAGATTCACTGCCCCACAGGAAATGTACCCATAGATCACTGAATTATGTTAACTCCCCGCATAAATAAAAACTCTATCACTTCACTCTCTTACTCTACAGGTAAATGTGCAAGTATTCCCCCTCATGACATACATGTATATGGTATTTTATTCTTAGCCACTTCATTCAGGGGCCAATATGGCAGTGGAATGTGCTTATTTCTTCATAGTAGAAAAAATGATTCTCTAGGGAGCTGCAGCTAGTTATTGAAGGACTTTGGACAAGATATACATCTTATACTCGGCAGCTTCTCTCCCTCTTTCCCTGCTTTAGCTGGTTTTCTACTCCTCTTTTTGTCTTTTGGTTGGTTTTTTTTTTTTTTCCTTAGCTTTCCTTTACTGGTTGCCTTTACTGTGTTCGCTTGTTTGCTTTTGTTCTTATCACAGTTTTGCTGAGAATTTAAATGAGGGCTGAGAACAACAGCAGAAATGGGGATCTAGACCTAAAACATATGTTTCCTGCCACCTCTGAGCTGTCCCCTCATTTTTACTTAAATTCACTGTCCTGTTTGAGCGGGCTCAGTAATGGCACTCTCTAAGTAGTCAGCCATGCACGCTGTACTGTGCTTTGCCACACGTGAGTCACTCCTTTCCCTTTGCTGCTACCCCTCCATGCCTGAGGGTGTGCCTGGTCCTCCATGGCACACAACAAAAAGGGGAGCAGATGAAAGCATATTACTCTGCTTGAATGCTGTTTTTTCTTTCTACTTGTCTTCCTGGTTCTCCAAGCCTTCCTGAAGCTCATTCCAGTACAACTACACTCTTAAAATACAGATTTATGTTAGGAAAAACCTGGACCTGAGTTAATAAAGATTGATTGAATGTATTTCACATCCTCTTCCATAATCATAGAAACCCTGATGCATGTGCTGACCTAAAGAGAATCACAATCTATCAGCTGATTTCAAGTTAGAATAAGGTGATATAAACCCTCTACTTGATTCTGGGAAGAAAGATAGGGACATTTAATCTTTTTGACATGTTCTAACAGCACCAAAGGAAAAAGAGCTATAAAAGGGTTAAAAGTAAGCAACCAAAGGAAAGCATCAAAATCAAGCAACCAAGCAAAAACCCCAGACTTTCCATGTCTCTCAAGGGCTGCTCACAGTCTGCCTAGGATTTTCTTTCATCCCAAGTTTACGGCGTACTCCCTTGTGTCTCCTTCCTGCACCATGAAAGGTCATATGGCAGCGTGATGCCATCTCTGCAGTGTATCTCTTCTCCAAGTTTTGGTCCAATGATTTCAGCATGTTTCAGACACAAATTGTTCTAAATTTTCTGAGATCTGAGAAAATGTAATACTTGGATTTCTTTAGGTTTTGGTAACTGTTAGGGAAAGGTCTGCTCTGTTGAAACTTCTTACAGCTTTTCCAGTACAAATACTGAACTATGCTTTTGCCAATTGCAACATGAAAATTACACTCATTCATACTGTATTTGCTGCAGTTTGATAGTGTGGCATTTCTACCTAAAATTCTGACAATCCTTCTGTTTTTTTTTAGCCCTTAGCAAGGTGTTTTACCTCATAGTTTGAAGTAAAAGATACAGGATTAGCATTTTGATTCTCTTCAGACAAATACTGCAGAGTCTGTGGAAGAGAAATATATTCACAGGAAGACATTAGTCATATCAGTTAAACTTTTATAATGCTTTGAATCAGTATTGATAAAATTGCACTTAAACTGTAAAGGGTTTTTTTCTGATCTCTTTCCTTATATGCCTATATGGATACAGAATCAACAGGCAACACGTGGAAATCCAAAAAGGGATAAATTCACATCCCTTTATCCTTCTGACAAGGTGGTGGTCATAGAAGAGGATCCTAAGCACTTGAAGCCTGCCACCTGGTTTGTTTCTATAATTTTTTACAACTGATTATTTCTGAAGTAGCCACTTCTGTGGTGGGTAATCTCTGCCTTCCCATTCATGTCATGACAAGCCATGACAAAACAAACAAAACCCAGCAAGAAATGCAGTCAAGAACCTCACCTGTCTTGTGGTTTTTTTTAGTCGAACGATCTGCCTTGTGCTGTATTTTCAAAGTAGCATTCTGCCTAATTGATATAGACAACCAAGTTATCTGCTCACTGCAGTAATTGGTAAAGTAGCTGAGCTGTCCTTGCAAATGTCACTGGAAGGGCACTTGCGTGCAAGGTGTGCATAAGCACTACGCAGGAATCAGATCCCCCAGAAGCCACTGCAACCCCGGTCTGGAGCCCCCAGTCCATGATGAGCAGTGTGAAAGGGCGAGAAGGCAGGAAGGCAGGAAACAGAAAAAGAAGGTCCGTGTGGTTTTATCTAGAGAGGGAGTTAAAAAAACAAACAGAAGCCAACAACCTACGAAAGACAAACATTCTACTAAAAAACTACAAGGCAAGTTCAAGCATTGGGGCCCTCACAGTAGGAAACTGGTCACATGGGTAACATCATGAAATTTTACTGCAAAATATCCTTTTTTTTTTCTTATTTGAAAAGACAAATTATTAGCATTTTTAAACAATTTCAATATGTTTAATGGCTGAAAGTTAAGCTCAAACTGTTCCGCTTACTGAATAAAGTGCTAGGTCTGTAAACAGGAATCTTAAGTTACCCCAAGAGTACACTCATTTTAAATTTTACTTGAAAGCGGGATGTACGTTTATTACAATTTCAAACAAAATGCTAATGCCATTAAACAAATGAGGTTTAGGCAAATTAACTGCATTTTAATATTCTGAAAGCCTATGATATAGGACATTGTGTTACGAAACATTGGCTAGAAGTATCAGTTGCAAGTGGGATTTTCATTGCTGTGAATCTCAGGAGAATATTTGTAATTAGTATCATTTGCCTAATACTTCAGGTTAATTAGAATATTTAATTGAATAGCTGTAATCTTCAGAGATGACTATATTATGATCAAATTAGTACCATCACAGCACACGCTGATCACTGCTGCAGCCTGCCTCACTTCTGCTAGCTATTCAGCCCTCTGGAGCGTTCAGCAACATAAGAAAAAATCTGTTTCTTACACTTTTGAATTTTAATGATCCATTTGAACTCTGCCATCAACATTTAATTATTCTAGAAAAAAAAAAGTCCCAAACATGGCTCCCATATGGCATGTTGGCAAATACACTTGCCCACATTGGAGTCTGCACCTCTCCAGCAGCTCTGTGAAGAGATTTAGCTTTTTTTTTTGAATGCAAGAAGGCCTTTTCTAATAGTGTTTGCAAATACAGACCATATGAAGCTTCACAGAAAAGGTTACTAGGATACTATTGAAACACTATTAGGAACAGATGAATTGATTTTTAGAATGTTACAATGGATTTAATCCTATAATGTCTACTACTGGACTTTTGTATTGTGTCCAAAAGGTTTGAAGGAGTCAGGTGCCTCTGTAACTAAACCTTGTTAGCTAGAAATGCAATTAATTTTGGGGGGAGAAGGGTAAAGGAGGAGAGGTAGAACGGATGGAGTGTGTATACTTAAGTCTGTGCAGCCAAATCACAGATGCTGAGTTCCTGACCTAACCAGTTGCTGTTTTTTCTTTTTCTATAAATACATATATTTAGCAGCTGCAGGTATTCTAGGGGTTAAACATTCACTGCTGTGGAAGCACTAGGGCCGAAATCCTGTTACACTAAACAAGCTGGATCTGCCCACCTAATTCCTCTCTCGTTGCATAAGGGTATCACAGAAAAAATAATGTCAAGAGAGTAAGCTGGGCATGCTACAAAGGACGTTGTTTACATAGAGGTGTCCCAGGGCTCAGGAAAGCTTTCCTCCTTCTTCCCCCCTCCCCAAGCTGCTTCAGGATATGCAGCCTAAGAGGTCAGTTCTGTACAATTCTGTACAACAGAGATATAAAAACTGATAATGGTTTTAAAATATTTTTGAAACTGATGCTATGCTGCAATTTTGTCCACAATGAATTATTATCTCGGGAGGGAGAGGAGGAGGAAGAGAGATCAGTTTTAAGAGGAATGCTCTAACCTGCTGTCTGCAAGTGAAAAGAAGATAAATATTTCCATGTTTCAATTTGATAGAAATATATTGCTACTTCATAATTTTTCAGTGTGGATGTGCAGCGTGGTACATAAAGCTGAGGCTTAATTCTCAACTCTGGAGTGTTATTGTCCTACAGAAGGCAGTAAACTAGCAAAATCTTCACAGTCCTTTGCGAGACCATCTCACCTGTTGACACATGAGTAAACAAAGCAGCTAACAAATATTTCAGAAAACTAAGATGTGCACAAGGTAGTGTAAGTAAATCCTCAACAGAAAGTTTATTGTTTTCAGTAGGTAGGTAGAGAAAGCTAGAACAATCACGTCTATTAAAAACAAAATAAAACCAGTTTTCAAGGATGTTATTTGGAAAACAAATCTCCATTCTGGTAAGGAGCACATCTTTATTTTGAATGGATTTTGTTTTCCCACATTGGAAGCACCATATTTTATTTATGCACTTAAAAATATTCATTTATACACTTACAAATGGTCATTTATATATTGAAAGTCTGTAAGAAAGGCAAAAATGTTCAGTTTCATTATGAAAAACATTCACATTTGTCTCATCCCCTCTCAGAAAATTTGTCTGTTTTCAAGTTTGCTTTGAGGTATGAAAATTCTTCAGTCATGGTTAGTATATCATTCCATTGAAAAAATGTTTCTCATCTTTGGCGTCTAATGGGTGTTTCATTCATACTCAGTAAAAAACAATTAGATAAAAAAGGCAGTCCTGTCAAATCACTTCCATTAAAATGAAAATGGTAAAAGTTATAAATCCTGCATTTAAAAAATGATCTTAAGATTTTACTCACCTCTTTTATTTTTGATCTTAAAAAAGTAAGCAGGAAAAGATGTTTAATTTTCAGAGAAAAGCTTTCTGTCTGGGCTAAATTTACCTTCTAATAAATAATAGCAATAATATTAGTCACTATTAGACAATAATATACCCTTCCTCAAAACTAAAATAAATTGAAACAGGGCAAAGAAACAAGTTGTATTCCTAGGAAGAATGCTTTATTATCTAAGCTTTTATTTTCATTCACCTCCCAAATGATGATTTAATATCCATTCTTAATATGCAGTTTAAAAAGCACCTTGAGAATTCACTTTAATGGCTAGTGTACTGCATAATTGCGGGCTTTCTTGTAAGAAAGCTTGCAAAATTGCTGATTACAGAAAGAGATGAAGAGTGTTGTAAGTACCCAGACTTATATATTGTGCTGCCATGAAAATTGGTCTTAAAAACCACTTCACACAACCTGCTTTAATGTTCTGGATCTAATGCTGTATTTTTATTTTTTAATATATATATATCTCAAAATACATATTTACTTCTGCTTTTTACAAGCATCTGCTATCAGCAGCTATAAGCTATCACTAATCTTGAACAGCAGCACTGTGGTGTAGTTTCCTTCATAGAGGTGCTCCCTGAACATGAAAAACTCCTTTAGAATTAAAAAATCTGCTCCACTAATTGTAGAACAAATTTTCAACAGCCCTCTTTGAGAGGGCTCTAAGTATTCTCCCATCTATTAAACAGATGGCAGATAAGATTGTAAACATATTTGCTTCATATTGAATAGATAGTTTCTGGCATAATACTAATTAACAAATTAAATGACTGACTTTCTGCATCACATTAGAGTTAAAACCACTTTGTAAGTTTGTCTTTGGTAGTTATTTACTTTGACAATAGCGTGCAGTGAAAAACTGCTAAATGTTTTCTTAGCAACATTATGCATTGAGTAGTTTTCTTTTTTAAAACTCTATATTTTATTATAATTCATTTGACTTTCATTACAGTCACTCATTACAAAATGTATGTGCATTTAATCCATTTCCAAGGGCTGCATATTTTTCCAATCCCATTCTGTACCACAATGATAATGTCTTTGGTATATGCAAGTATGCATGAAATTTAGGCATTGTCTTTACTCATTTTCTGATAGTTTAGCATGGACTGTTCTGAAGGAAGGAAAGCTAACAAAATGCTAACAGTGGCAGATAAGAATGTGAAGAAGGTTTCATTTTCCTTCCTTTAAAAAATCTGTATCACAAATATCTGTTTTATTATGAGTACAAATAGGATTATCTCTATGATGATGGCATGCTATGCTAAGATGCTGCATACCTTCTTTGTTCTCTTCATTAATTCATGTGGAGAGCTGGTCACACCAGAAATTCTAATTCCAAATTTCTTTTCACCAGGCTATCATTAAAGCAGAGAAAACAACCACATTTCCCTTTTTGGTTTTGGAAATATTAAGAAAATATTAGGAAAAACGAGTTTACTTTCAAAACCAAAGTCATCATTTGTTGTTGAAAATATTTTCATGGTCCGATTGTAAATATACACAAAATGGCTGCAGAACTCAGAATAGCAAATTTTAAACTGTATTTCAGATGAATTTGCAACTGTCTGTTTTTAAAGAGAACAAACCAAATACCTGAAAAAAATATAACATTTTTAAACTTTGGAACTCACAATAAAATTTCTTCAAGAACACAGCTGTAAATGTTGAAACAGGTCAAATTCATTTAATTTCCTTTAGAGGTATAATAAAAAGAAACAGTTATATAAATAAGGTGATTAATCATACACGTTACAGCTGATGCCCAATGTTATTCAAAGATTAAAATACACCATAGAAGGCAAAGATGATAGACACCTCTTCCCCCTGCTCTCCCTCCCCTCTTCAAGGCAGCTAGCAGTAGAATAAAGAAAGATTTTTTTCAATCAGAGAATGTTGATAGTGGTGTTGAAAAGCATTCATTCTTCAAATCCAAAACTTCTTGCAGGAAAGGCTTGGTATCATTTAAAAAAAAGCAAAAACAAACAAACAAATATATATTTATAAAACTGTGAGGAGGCATTGAAATTATTAGCAGTGTTTTCTTCTGTCATTTTTGAAAATATAAACTAAATATTTTGACACATAAATTCAGTTAAAATATACCTGAAAATGGCCAAAATTAAAGTGAAACCTTTGATAATTATTGGAAAAAATAACTGAAGTTGGCTACTGTCTAAAGCTGATATTTTTTTCATGAACTATTTTTGAGAATCCAACTTCTTATGTGTCTGGGTATGATAAACCATTGAAATTTAAGCAAGTACACACACCAGAGAACTGTTTTCTCACTCACGCGGTTATTAGTTTTATTATGGGCAATCGTATTCATATTAATATTTCCTATTGTTCCACATTATATTTAGTAATCCAGTTGTCGTAAGTACATTTTGGTGTATTTTAAGTTTTAGAGTTGTCTTTGTTCTCCTTTGTATCATGCTAGGAAAACCTAAAAGCTGAAATTTCTAAAAGGATGTTGTAGTTTTAGGCAAATATTTTACAAGTAAATCACTAGCCCTATTTTCAGTGATCAGATACATAATCTCAGGAATAACCACAAATTTATTGCCTACAATTGCAGCCCTGATTTTGCTATTGATGGACTTAAACTAAGCGTTGTGACTCATCCTATTTGACTTTCCTACTGGAAAAGAAAGCAAGCAGATGCGTATTCCTCCTGTAGTTTAGGGCACAGTATTGCATTGGTGGATATGCATACCCACCAAATCAATGGAGCTTTTCTGAAAAAGTACAAAGCATTGAGGTTCAGCTTCTTACATATTTCTTTTCCTGGATGAAATCAAGAAAAAAAATGCATCTGCCTGTGGTACAAATTCATAGCCATTAGAAAGTTTTATAATCATGTGGTGTAGTCTTCCTGTAAGAGTGACACTGCATACATAGTGTGGTACTGTTGCAGAAGCACTGTCTGAAATCCCAGAAGCATTTTACCTGTGTTAAGATGGCATTGATGTTGAACTAAGTAGCAGTCATCTTATTCAGGGCTACTCAGCTCTGGTACATTTGTGCATCAGTATAACTCCTACCGCTTCTGGAGCTACACTGGACATAGCTCATTGCTACCTGTTCTCCAGGCAAGGAGGTTAATGCAGTCTACTTCAGTAACAGAAAACACAAGATGATTTGAAAATGGTCATTTTTACCTTATATTGCCTTAACCCCTTACACATGCAACTTCTTAAGGTGCATCAAATATACCTTATGGCAGTTCAGAATCAAATGATCAGTGCCTGAACAGTTATGGATGAAAAAATCATTTTCATTTTGATACTTAAGAATAATTTATGTTGGGAAGCTAAATTCCTTCAATGCGTGGAGGTATCAAGACTACTTTCCTGCTCAAAGCAAGTCTAATTTCCAAATTATATCTTGTTTGCCATGGTCTCCTGCAATCAGGTTTTGAGTATATATAAGATGAAGCTTTCAGAACTTCTGAGGGCAACCTGTGCCATTGCTTAACACCTGTTACAGTATAAACTGGTTTTCTTATGTTTAAATAGAATTTCCCTTGCTACAGCTCCCTTGCCATTAGAGACACGTAAGACTTAAAAGCAGATATAGCTTCCCAAGGCACAGAGGAATTCTCAGTTCTCCATGTGACACATTGCTTTAGTGACATTCTTTAGTGGGCCTATGTTTTCCTTAGTCTCGCAATGTACCTAAAAAACCCCATACTCTTTCCAGTCTCAACTCCAGCCAAGGTATGGCCATCCAAATTGCATTGCTGCAAGTACACATAATGTTTCTGTATTCCCACTAGGTAACCTGTTCGTGCTTCTACCACCCGTACACATCCATTTGCATCTGAACTCAGTTAGGATTTGTGTCTCTGAATAAAAATTAGCAAATGGACCAAAAGAAGGAAATAAAGAAAAATAAAGTTAAAAAAAAAATTAAAAGTAACTTTTTCTTTTTTTTTTTTAATATTGGCTTCTGTAGTTTTCACATGTGAGCTTGAAGCCTTTGATAAGACTTTGGTCAGTGCAATTTGTACTGTCTTACTCAAAGTAATTGTTTATTTGCACTTCTTAAGATAGTCAATGAGAAAAACTGAATTTAGGTTATTGTCAAACAGATCTAAGACTTGAACTAAAAAGATTAAGTGGTAAAACTAGCACAGAACTCAAGCAGAAATTCCTATCTTCTATGGGTTATGTATTCTTGCTTAAAATTAATTCAAGCTTCTGTATAGCCTGTATAAGCCTGCATAATTATAATATATAAAAGAAAAGATCTGATGTATGGCTGAAATAAAATTAAAGAGAAAATCCTGGTATGAATCAGCTACTTCTCTTAACAGTCTGTTAGTTAATGTTCTCCCACGTTTTGTCTTCTGTTTTGCTTACAGTTAATTTTCATGTTATCAGTTACAACTACAGGCCTGTACAAAATCATGTAAAACTCATATGCTAGATCATTAATGTTGTGGATGCCTTATATCAGATAGAAAAGGCTTGGATGACTTGTGTCTATCTTATTCCCACTATTAATAATGTTTGACATACAAAAACAATTAAAATCCTGAAAGCTCGTATTTGAGGCTGCAAATTTGAGCACTCAGAACACAGGACATTGTATCTCTTGCCCATAAGACTGTTTCAGTTGCTTATGCATAGAGTAGCATAGTCTTCAACTGGGTGATCACGTACTGTTTTTTCTACAAACCTTAGGATAAGCAAGGCTCATATAATGAGTAGGTACTTAATACATTATTTCCCTGTCTATATGCGACTCTCTAATGTTATTTCATAAGTCACCACATAACGTCACCCCATAAGACAGAATTGCTTATTACCCCTTTGGATTTTCTGCAGCAGTGTTCATGATTGTTCTTTGAGATCATTAACTTCTTGTGAGACACATGATTCTTTATTATTTCCATTCTACATATAGATAGCTAATGCTTAATAAGATTAAGTTACAGTGTGAGATTATCTACTGATTTTAGTGTCAATTTAAGATGAAAGCACCTCAAATTATCAGCTCTAGGCGCAGTTGTATTCAAGTCTCATTATTCACAGTTTCAAGTTGCCATCTGAAAAGATGGACAATACCTTTACTATCTCCTTAGAAAATGAATTTATATGACCTGGCTTGCATCACATGGAAACTGTAGTAGCAGCAGAGTCTTGTCCTATATGGTAGCACTCAGTTTACCCATAAGAGCTAGTCATACATCTAGAAATAACAGAGGTGAAAAGACAGCCTTTGCCATCACATTCTGATTCAGAAGGCCAAGTTCCAAGAGTAAGAGCAATTAGTGGCAGTACCAAGTTCTCACATGTGCAAGAAAGCTGAATTATAGCTGTACAGACAGTCATTAGTTCTGTGCTTTACTTCTTTGAAAAGCATACTTTGAAAATTTCATAATATTTCAAGCAAATTGTACGTGAAGTTTCAATTTTTAAGAAAAGCAAAACATTTGTCTTGTGATACAGTAGCAGAACACTGGTCTTCAGGACAGTTTGTACATCAACTGTGTCTAAATTAAGGCATCAGTAAAAAATTCTCAGTAACAGATTATTTATTTGGGTTAACACTAGAGCAGGATTGGTTTCTTGAGAAGATTTTCAGTGGTGTGGTATGACCCAGAGAGCTTCTACTTTGTTTTTTTTGCAGGTTTGGAAATGAGGTGTAGAGAGGATTTGTCTTGCCTCTCTTTGAAGTGTGATCCCTTTTGTTTCACCATTCTGACCTGTCCTTTCCACACTTGTTTCTGTCAATGGTTCCTGACCTTATTTTTTACTCACATTTAGTCAAACTCAGGCTTTGTGATCTTCATCCCTATGCAGTTTTCTTATCCAAATAGCCTTCTTTTCATTTCTTCAAGTTATTCCATTCAGTATATTATCCCATAACTGGCCTGCTTCTCCTTCTTCTCACCTAGCAAGCTTCCAGGCCCCATCTCTGATCTATCATTTTTTTCTTGTTAGCTTCCTTCCTTATGGATCATCTCCCTCAAATTGTTTATCCCAAACTCTACCCAGTCTATGTCAGTCATGCCATTTATTGCTGGCATACAATAATGGTATCTTGTCCTGAAGTCCAGTGTACTCGCTTAGATAGCCCTTGCTTTCACCAGCCTCCAACCTAAAATTTACAGCTTCACCTTGAAAATTCGCATGCATCTTCTATGCTAAAACATAGAAAATATGAAGTTCATGGTCAAGATTAATTATTATAATAAGAATACAAGGGGTAACATACTGTATACTGTATATTTATCAATCTCGTTGCATTAATGATTTAATCTTCCGAAGCATTTATAAATGTGCTTAATTCTTAGCATTCCAAATAGAAGAAGCCACCTAAAGTCAATGGTAAATAATATTTCTGTTTAGACGTTCAGCTATACTTAAAATAGAACATTTAAAAAATGTTTCTTAATGTTAAATTAAGCTCAACAGAATTTCCAGTCCATTATACCATTTGGAAGAATGTGTGTGTAATGCAGTGCAAAGAGTAAATTCTTTTATTTTATAGATATATTTTATAGATTTATATTACATATACATATAAATTATTTATATTATTTTATAGATATATTTTTAAAATATTTTGTTTATGTGCATGTGGTCCCAAAGCACCATACAAGTTATTAGTTCACTGAAAAGCATGTTTCCAAAAAAAAAAAAGCTTTAAAATGTTTCAAGTAAATAATATAAACTTTTTGCAAATAAGTATAGTAAGTCCAGATAAAAGTAGAAAAAGACCATGCAGACTTGCCCTGTGTCAAGTCAGCCTGAGAGGTTGGTTCACTTAGGCCATAATTTGCAGAAGAGTGGCAGCATGGTAGATTTTAGATCTGGACAGCACTTCCACAGCTTTTCAGGTATTCTGTCAGTCCTGTAGCCTGAATACTTTCACACTAAGTGTTTCGCATAAAGACAGATCTCATGCCATGAAAATTGCTGAGAGATTGTAGGAAAGCAGGTCTATCTTGTGGATAATTTCAGCTGCATACTTTCGATACCCAGATCTGCTGTTATCCTAATTTATATGACGTAACCAAGTAATCATTGATTACTCCACTACTACCTCTGCATTTATCTTCAGCCATCGGTGGGGCTTCTTTTGCATAAAGTCTTGAAGCACCTGCCTAATGTATCTAGTTACAGATACGAAAAAAATCTTGGCAAGATCTTTTGGCTCTTTGTAGCTTCTAAGTAGCTTTGCAAATCTGTCAGGCCTCGATGCAAAGCATATAGTATGAACAGGCCCATTTATTTTCAGTGCAAATATAAAGCTTGTTTTTAAGTCTCATTGAAGTTAATCATAGGCATAAATACACTGGCTGGACAGGAATGGATTACTGAATTGTATTGAATATGTTTTGGTAGTGAATCTAATCATTCTGTTGCTCACTTACATGTGGGAGAAAGTCTCCATGTAGGTAAAACTGTTCAGCTGAGGCAGAATTTTGACTTGTTAACCTTTTTTAGAAAGCGCTTGCCTTTCTCCTTGCATTGTTCCATTTGCACAGATCTGAGTATCTGAACATGGAACAACCATTGATATAGTACAGTGACAACATAAGGTTTCCCTAGAGGGGAGAGGGAAATAATTACTCTTTCAGCTATGGTCAGTGTCACAAGGTGAAGGACCTTTCAAGAACTTTCCTTCTTTTTGCTTCTTCTCTCCTTTATCTCTAAGTCAAAAATACCACTCAATGATTCGCTTTCCAAAGCCAGGATACAAACGTTTCTTACTATGTTTAATGAGCATGGGAAGTATGATTTATAGTTCCATATATCAACAAATAATATATATTCATACTACTGTAAATAAAAATTATCTATTAACATATCAAATTACTTTTAAAACCTCAGTACTTGAATCTATATTAAGAATTAGACAACTCAGTAAAGTGTATCTCTTAAAGCTATCAAGTATTAAATTCTTTTCTTACAAGCTGAATAAACCCCAAGTTAGTTTAGGGAAAAAAGAAGATATTCATTCGGTATTGCATGTCATTTGTCCTTATAATTTTTAATTAAAAAAAAAAAGCAACAAACTGTAAAATACCACAGTATTTATGGCATATTTTATTGTGATACAAGATAGCTAAAACGTAAACAAGCTGTGAGAATATTGGCATTTAGAATGTTGCAGAGTCAATTTCCAAGTTTGAAAGTATCTTGCCCAACTTCAGAAATATGGAATTTCTTATTTTGAAAATAAAATATATTTTTGAATATAAAGCCCCAGGAACTGGAAAACTTGTGTTGCAGGTTGATCTTTTGTTCATTTTAAAAAGGAGAGGGTTCCATTTATTATGCATTCAGTATATCGGAGAATGGGAACTTTTGCCTGACACTTGAAAATACTTTCACACATTGATCACCTGAACAAGAACCAGACATTGCTGCTGATTGAACAGCAAAGTTGTACACTGATTTCAATGTGCTTTTTATTTTATCCTTTATACATAAAATAACTGTGTATGGATACTGGATAGGAAATTCTTTCTGGTCTGCAGAAGAAGAGACCAGAAGAAAGCATTTAGTAAAAGCTAGAGGCTGTGAATAGTGAGATGAGGCAGAGGAACCTGGCTCTTTATGGGCATAATAACTTTACAGCACCACTGACTCTTGGCTTCTGCATGAGAAGCATGTGAAGGAGTACACTGAGATGTTGACTACTTGTATGTGTACACAGAAATAAATCTATTCTTTACGAAACGCCTCTACAGTTTCTGTAGCTTAGAAAAGTCTGTTTGAGAAAAAAAGTGAACTTCTGTCACTTGTGAAGTTCTTCCTTTGCCAGATTGAAAATAGTTTAAGTTTTGACAACGTTTGCTTGGATTTCTGGAGGCAAGTCCAAAATTTGAACAGAAGAGTGTGGGTATTAGGAATGATTAAATACAGAAAGAAGCAGATAGACTTCTACCACTAGAGTTATAGAAATGAATCCTGCACCTTTTGGAATAACAAGGGAAATGGTAAACTCTCAAGGAATGGGTTAGTTTTGAACATGAATGGGGTGTTTCTCCATGGTGCTGTCTTCATGGTGTTTAATGCTTCTGAAGTGTTTAAATGTGAGCTGCCTTCAGCAGCTGCATGGAAGCTATGCAGAAGCTGTGAAAACCAGGATGTATTTATTTCAAGCGCTGCCAGATTAAATTTTTCCACAAAAGAAATGCCTTAAATTTGGACATAAGAAATTACATGTGTATAACTACAGGCATAATTTTCTTTATTTGGTTTTATGTTTATTCTTTCCCCAGCATTGTTAAAATTCCTGCTGTTGCTGCTGTGTTGCAACTGGGGATTAGGGAATTTAGGGAAGATGTGCCCTAACTACACAGGAGTAGCTGAAGACATTATATGCAGAACAAGTGTAGAACATGACCATCTCCCTTTAGAAGGCCAGTGGGAATATTACGTCATCAGAACCTCCTACTTCATATTTAGAAAGACAAATGTTTTCCTTTCCTAGTGTGAAAGTTATGAGTACTTCGATGCTGTGCAAGGTGTGTAGCTGTTGTCAGTTTTTAGCTCATCAATACACATTCACGTCTCCACAATAATATCTCCTCTACCTCCTGCTGCATGGACAGAAGATCCTTCTCAGAGCACAGTATGTCACACAAAATAATAGAAATGAAATATCTGCAATGTAAGAACAAGAATATTCATGATAATCATTATTACAAACTTTATCTGATATTTGCTTCATTTTTCTTCAAATATCTGTTGGTTTATATTGCTTGCACTTGGATGTTTCATTTCATTTTATAACATCACTAAAACTAGAAATAATCTTAGCAATGTAATTCCCAGGTTATACACCTTAGTGTTCATCTATGTGGAATTGCTTCTGCACCAAAGTTAATTTTGTGAATACTAGCATTGTGTGAAAATTCCTTGACAGGAATTTTGACAGGAATTGCAGGTGCAATTTTTTTGGTAAATAAAGTATGACACTAATTTTTGAGACAATGAAAAAAAAGGCAGACTTTGGGGGGAGGCAAGGTTTATTATTTTTTGGTCTGGGTGTTCTTGCTAAAATGGATATACATAAAACTAATAGGATTTAACTATCCACGTGAGAGTTTCCCATATATCATTTTCTTGGGAATACTCCAGTCAGCAGGTTTGGTTTAATAGAGATTACAACACTCCTCTTCCTACCTCCCTCCCAGCAAGGGTTATAAAACTTTTTACATTGTAAACCCTTAGCTGGACTGACGACTCTGGCAATGAACCCAAATTAAATAGGGATTAATATGGACCATTGAATCTGTTTACATGGAAGGAAGGAGACTTGAAAAGAGATGGGTGAAGATAGTTCTGGTTTCCATTTGTCAGTCTTGAGAACTAGGGTCTGTTTGCTCATATGGTGGCCACACCTACAGCATACTGCTGTAGTAAATCTAGGTCTTATTTATTCCCTTGTCTCTGACATAATACAGTAAAAAAACCAAGCTATCAAAAACAAAACAAAGAGTGTGAGTAACACCGTTGGTTGAAATACACCAGGAGAACTCTATGAAATACACCGCTCGTGAGTGTTTGAAGACTTGAAGCTGTTGTTTTCTCACTTCTAGATCCAGCCATTTTAGTTTGATCTGAATTTGTCTTTGAGTTTCAGATCCCTGCAGAACCTGGACTCGAGACAAGCTCCACAAAGTGATTTTTAACTTTTTAGTACAGCTGCCCGCTCCAGATGTTCCCCTGAATGGTCCCTCCTCAAGCATCTGACCCAAACCCAGCTCTCAGGAGAACTTCATGTTCCATGTTTTTTCTGAAACAACATGTAAAGCAGTCTGTCACACCCAAAGCAACCCCCCCTCCCTCCTGAAAAGCGTGCCAAAGAAGTCATTTGTTATCTGTAGAAAATTGTGGGTCTGTTGGTATTCAGTTAGTAATGTGTATTGCATCTCTTTTGAACTTGAAAACATGTTTACAGAAGCTAGAGGCTCTCCTGGATGATGTGTTTCTTTTCCTGGTTTGACTGTTGGCTCTGCATCAGTTCGTATATATTTAAAATCTAAAAAAAAAAAAATAATTAAAAATCTACATCTGTTCCAGAGCAACTTGAAACCGAAACACTTATGTTTAACTGTGAAATTAATTTGGGAAAGAATAGAAAGATACAACATAGATAGGACATTTGTTGAAAACCCGTATCTATGTATTGGTTGCCTTAGATTTAACATAAGGACTAAGCCTCTTGACTCCTCAAGGAACGTGCTATCCAAAGAACTTCTGAGTTCCTCTTTCTTCCACTCCATGAATATTTAATTACTTACACAAGTTGTTCATAACATGAGAAACTAAGTGGGGCAAGATCATTGTGTATCATTCCTGGTGTGTGCCTTCACCCATTGAACACCCTTCTTTCCAGCACAGACAGAAGTTTTCTTAACTGGAGCTTTCACTTAAACTGTTTAATTCTCACAAAATGTATGAAACTAATCAACATTTTCACCAGATTTTAGTTTATAATTTACTGAATCTTCCCAAAACCATATTAGTAAAAAATGGCTGAGAAAAACTGAAGGATTTGATTTTATGGGTGCCATTCAGGAGTTCAAATTTGCTATATATTCTCATCAATATGTGTGTAATCCTGGGAAAAAACAAACAAACAAACAAACAAAAAAAAAACAAACAGAAAATATTTCTTCCTCTTCAATTCTTCCATGGTGCTGAGACTCCTTGTACAAATATGGGAAAAAATGTAAAGTAATAAGATATTTTTTATGTGAATACTTTGCTTAGAATAGACAATTAAATATTTTTAGAGCCAAGTTTAAATTTACATTAATAATCTTACACTGCAGTTCTTCAAAGTGCTTTTTTTAGTCAATTAATATTTGAAAACTAAATTATTTTATTTTGAAACCTATGCCATTAGGCTTTTAATATTTCTCTAGACATCAATGATGAAATTTACTTCTTGCCACCCAATAGCATATTTTCTATCTACACTGTACTGAATGTACATCAGCCTATGTAGACATGATCATTTTCAAAGCCTTTGTTCTGGAAATATGTGTCACATCTGTTACTGCAATATAATGCTTTCATTCTATTTATGTGCTTTAGTTGAGTAGTACAGATATAACCTTGTTTCTTTACAAAACAAAGCATCCATACATTCTCCCCAACATTTATTTTAGAAGAGTATATACAAGAGACCATTTCCTAGTCCTTTGTGAAACCACCTTCTTCCTCTAGAAGGTTTATTTGCCATTAGTAAATAAAAACCTCTAGAAGATTTATTTGCCAGAAGTAAATGACTTGCTCTTAATTATATAATAATTACACCTAGTGATATTTTTTATATAATAACTGAATGATGCACTATACTTGTTATTCTTGAAAAGTGAAGCTTATTTTTCATCAGCAAAAAATAAAAATCAACTATATCAGGTTTTACCAAAATGTCCAGAGAGCAAGGTTAGAGTAGAAGGCTCTACCTCATGAATTCAGAGATTTTGTAAATTTTAGATCTCTAGATGACATACATGGTGATGATTCTTATAACAGTAGCCTGTTAATTCACCTTGATTATTGTATTGCATCAGTGAGTCTTACTGAGATTTCAGACAGCATGTTGGAAGGATTCTGATGTTGTATCTGAGGTCTGTTACTACAGCTTTCAAAATCAGCGCACAGAACAACCCTTTCTTCAAACTGAATTGTTCATACTACTACTGAAAATGACAACAAATATGCCGATGCCATTTGAGAATTTTGAAGGGGTTTTTTTAATTATTTTTGAAATTTTTGATATACAGGTAGGGGTTATCTACGAACCAACCATCGCCTACCTCCTAAGTGATAAACGTGGTCAGGTTTCACTGGAAGCAAAGTGGCAAAATGGGCTCAGGAGCTAGCAGCAGCTATCGCATCATTTTCTTGGCTTTAATAAAAATTCATAAATTGATCTAGATTACGTCAAAAAGAAAAAGGACCTGTCATAGCAGAAAGAACCATTTTTTCTTCTCACACAAAAGGAAAAAAATAAATAATATAAGCTCAAAGACATCTGATACTCATATCTTAGCCTCCAAATTGTTTAACAAAAAAAACCCAACAAAACCAAACCACCAAACAAACCCATACCCACACCTGTGATTTCTCAAGGAAGGATATTTTTTAATCTCTGAATTTTTTTTTTCACTGTCATGGAAAATGGCAAAAAAAAAAGAAAAAAAAAAATCATGAAAAGAACCTACCTCTGGGTGAGTCCCAAAATATTTTTTTTCTTTTGGGGAGAGAGTAATTTGTGAGGAATGCCATCCTTATTGATTTCCCCAGAATTGCTATTATATTTATTTATTTATTGTGCAGCTCAGAAGACTAGCTGTGGGTATGTTGGATCACCCTCTGTGATGTGGCAGTATGCATAAAATCAGTGGCTCTCTGTAAGTCCCCTGCTTAACATTCAACAGACAGGGAGAGGATCTAAATGTAAAACCTGGCTCTGAAACACCACTGTCAACTTCCTGCCCTCCGATAAATGATCCAGAGCTACTCCACATCAGGATGGAAATGTGTTAGGCACTAAAAACCACTGCTTGCATGACATCATTCCATAACAGATTACACTGTAATGTTAGGAATGTAATCATTAGCATTTAAACATGCATAAAATTTAATTAACCTACTTACCAGTTTGCTTAGAACTTTTGAAGGGCTACCTAGAGTCCTCTCTAAGCATTTTATTGCAGAGTTTTGGAAAGCTCACAAAAGAGAGAAGTTCACTGGGATTTTTCTCCCTAAAGCTGATGAGCCATGACAGATGAGCAGATGACCCGAGTTAATTATTATTGAATTCGTTATTACTGCTTTGTTGTCACCCAGCTCAGCCAGGGTAAAATGATGACAGTAGGTATCTCATTAAAACAGCTGTTTCAATTATGTAGCGGCAAATATTTAAAAAGCGGGCCTTCCAAGTTTAAAGCTGTTAGCAAAGTTTGTTTGTGCTGGTTGTGCCAAGATTCTTTGACCGAAAAAGGAAGGGAGAAATATAGTGTCCATCTTAATTGGCTGGGGTAGGAGAAGAGGGATGCTAAGCAGCAGAATATAAAAGGTTGAATGTGAGCTCCATACAAATTTTAAAATTAGTTTTTTCCCATCCTTGGCTAAATTCAGTTTTGTTTATTGTACATCAGTTACATTCAGACAGTGCAGTGGAAAAAAAAACCAGTGTTTGTGTTAATTTCTTTCCAGCTGGAGGAAGTGATAGGACTGTAAGATTTGGTTTGGGTCTTTTGTTGTGTTTTGAGGTTTTCTAACTGTTTACTGTTTACTAGTTGGCATTCATATTTATTCATTTTAAGCATTAAGGATTTTATTCTCTCCTTCATAGGCAAGAACAGATCCTGTCTCAGATGCTGCTTCAAAGTCTTTCAATAGCCATTTTGATCTCAAATAGGAACAAAAAGTTTATTTTATTGCACCAGCAATTTCCCTGATACAAGCATGGCCATGTTCTTCATTCACTTAGAATGAGTACATTTCTCTGCACTGAGTGAGATGTTGCCTCTGTGCACTTAGATTTTACACTTTTCTGTTTCTGTGTTGGTTATATATCTTCAGAATGAGTTCAGAATGAGTATAAAAACATAAAGATGCTTGATAGTAACTCAATTTGAACCATTCTCAGAAGACCATCCTATAGTTTATAAACTAATTTATGATTGAGATGTGTTTTATAATAATACAGTTCCTCTGGCAAGTGTATTGCCAACAATAACCTTCAAATCATCGAAGCAAATGGACCAGTGTCCATTGAGACCAAGACTGCATTTGGCCTAATGTATCTACCCAAGGTGACGGATCACTTTAACAATTTCTGTAGCTGCAGCTATACGTTGCATGCACTCAGTGGCCTGTTCAACTAAAAATCACCTGCCTCCCTGGAGATGATTAGAGATGGCTGGGAACTAAACAGCAGCACGCTGTCCCAGACGCGTGGATTTTAGAAAGGCAAACACTGCTGTGTCATTATGCTTCCTATTGACTACAGCTACCAAAGCCAGGATTTCCACAACTTGACCTGTTTCCCAACATGAATTCTATATAGGTGGAAAAAGAGAATTTTTGGCCACTTGATTTATGGACATTCAAGAGCCTGCTTTTAGCAGTTGTTGAGTTGCTGGCAGCAATTTCTAGATCAGTGGTCATTGTGAATATGCAGATTGTCACAACAGCTTGAGCATGGTATGTCCAACATGTCCAGAAGTCATGCCGAGGGTTAGGATAGCCATTCATTGTCTATTCTTGTGCATTCAGACAGTGTTGGACTTACTGAAGATGAGCAAAATATAATTAGTGCATTTAAAACATCCCATGTATAAATGCAACAGCCCAGTGACAGTCTGTCTGATGTTAGTTCAGGAGCATTATGAATTTTCCAACTCATAGAAACACATGAGGAACATCCTTTGAAAGTTACTATGTGTAGATTTTACTGTTAGCCCAAAGAAATTGAGAGAATGGTGTCTCCTGTTGAAAGGAAGGTCATGTACTCCGAAGATATAAAGGGCCATATATAATAATCCTTAAAGCAGAACAGCCACTGCAGATTTCTCAAAACTAAGTTATCACTATTAAAATATAGGTATTTTTCAGAGGTAAAACAAAAGCATATTTCTCATTACCACTATTTTTCTTTGGTTTTAGAGTAAAAAATGCCTGTATAACACCAGTTTGGCATGTGCTTTGTTATTAATTGTTTCAATTTTGGAGAATCTAATGTAATTGCTGCTGAGTGGCTCATCTTTCCCACCAGTCCTGTCTGCTCTCTTACGGGGGGGAAAAAAAAACAAAGAAAAAGAAAAGCATTCTTGGCCAAGATATATTTTTAAACCTCTATATAGATTTTGTCACTGCAGTCAAGAACTCTTACAAGGTGTCCAAGCATCTAAGCTAATTATAGCTGGAGGATAGATCTCTATATTTATAAAACAGTAGATGAAACTTTGGGGTGGGAGAAAAGGGTTGTCTTATGGGCATCATCATTGTGAAAGCAGCTTTTGAGTTAAAAAAGAGCATCTGAAGTCGTCATCAGGAATTATAAATTTCCAAATCTAGTTGTTCCAATTGCAGCCTTTGGGCACAAGTAAATAATCCAAAATTAAACTGTGCTTCTTTCCTCTGTTTTCTACACAGACTTCCAAATGGCTTATTTTTAGTAGTAATCACAATTATTCATATCTCACATGGTAGTGAATATGCTGTACATTTGTACTAAATTCAGGGGGGTGGGAAAGACTTTACTATATAATAGGGAAAAATTGGCCCCATCTAACACAAGATTTTTATCTTTGGGGTAAAAACTGAATAGCGCATGCAAGGTTTTCTTTCAAGGCAGAAAAACGGCTACATTGCAAAGAACTATAAATGAAGTCAGACCTTCCAGGAACATGAAGATTCACAGTAACACACCTGCCTTTCTGCTGATTATGTACTAACTGCAAAGGGGGCAATCCCAGGTGGAGGGCTGGGAGAAGTGTGATGACAAGAAAGGACCATGTAGTGGGAGTGTTAACACCCAGTGCCCTTTGCTGAGGAGTTGGATAGAAAGACTGCTATCCCTTCCATTCCTGTGAAACAATCTTTTGTGAGAAGAGGAGGGCTCAACCCCCGAAACAGTCAAGGGGGTTTCTGCCACTGATTAGAAATGGGAACGCAGGCTGTAACTTGGTAGAAATGCAGCCAGCTTTTTGGTTTGTTGGTTTTAGGGGTTGTTTTCTAGCAAGACAGTTCCCAAGAAATACAGATATCAGAAGCTCTGTAGAGGAATTTCAAAGTGTAAAAGAGAGCCAAGGGTTTCAGAAAGAAGTCTCAGCTCTTGCTTACATTTGGAAACCTGTGATTTTGTGATTCTTCCTGTGAATCAACTCAATACTTTCGTCTGATCCAAGTTTAGAGTTCATTTGTTCCCACAGTAAAACGCTGAATCTTCAAAGTAGAATCTCAGGGTATAGTTCAAAAAGATGCAAAACCATGTCATTTTGAAATAGTTATTAAGAGATTTAGACATAATCTAAAGATCGGGGGAAAGTTAGTTGTTATAGGAGGTTTTGCTGGGGTCTGGTTTGTTTTGGGTCTTTTTTCCTTATTCTTATTAGTTTTGCACTTCCCTAATTGCTTTCCCCAATTTCCCAGTTATGAATTATGGCTCTTATGTCAGATAAGCATGTTTATTGGTAACTGGAATGTTATTAATTCTTATCTTAAATACATATAAAGCTTAAATCTCTATAAATTTTCAAGGTAAAATTATTTTGAATATTTTCATTCAGCCGTATCTGTACGCTGATCTACCACTACCCGTGTGTTTTACCTGATAAGTTTTGTGACTTTTCTCCAGTAAAATATCCCATGATACTCTGAGTTTGGGTTTTTTAATTATTATTTAGAGGTCATCAAAGTACATTAAGAGTCAAGGACCTGCTATATTATCCAAGGTATCTGTTTTTTTTTTCATGAGTGGCCCTTGTTTAAGTAAAAAAATAATTAAATAAATTTAAAAAAATAAAGAAAGAAAAATATTTTTAAGAATAAGCTCATCACATTATAGCAGTTTTACTTCTCTGTCTTCATTAACTTCACTGATGAGTACTTGGCTATTGTTCTCTGTGGTTTTGTTCTGAAATAATAGTGACCCAGAAGAGATATTTTCAAAAATGCCTAGGGGACTGAGAATTGTAAATCACATTTCCAAAGCAATTTAGGAAGAATTCAGGCTTTCAGAAGTGCTGTCTTCAGGAGGCATGTTTTGGTTTAGCTTGAGTAAGCATCCAAAGGGCAAGTGCTTATCAGAATAAGTAACTCTGATTTTAAAATCAAGTTAACTATTTTACTATTTGATATATTTAGAATTTTATTCATGTAGTTTGAGTAGCCTTTGTCTGAGTTTTATATTATATTTATATTATTATGTACAAGATGACCAAAACTTGACTTGCATTTGTAGTTTCTTCTTTGATCACTATGTATTTGTTTGGTGCTTGTTGTTCAGAGATTTCAGTGGCAGAGCAGTAATAGCATAGAATGACTGGAACATTTGGTTACAGTAGAAGATGCAGTATTTAAAAGTAAACTGTTGCTGGCAGCACTTACTTCCTACCACTATATTGCTGCCCCTCTGCAAGGATGGATTTTACACATTAGTTCCAATCACAGTAGTAAGATATTTTAAAGTTAAGTTTGTTAACGTTTTACCAGTTAAAGCATTCAGTCTGCTGAGTAGATTTTAGCCCATATGTGCTGATTAAATATAGCCCTCTTAGCTAAGAACTTAACTGTCAATAACGTTCCTTCAAACTACTTTCACCTTTCATCATTCACTCCCCAGCTGTGGGCCTTCACCTCACCTTTTCAGCCTACCAAACACCCACCTAAAACCTCCGATGAGTTAAATGATGCCTACCTTTATATGCCCTGTGAGACTTTTCGTTTCTTAAATTTTCAAATTTTTTTTTAATTACTTTCATATTTATTTAAATTCACAGCTTTTACATTAAAATCTGAAGAAGTCCCTGTGTATTCCTGTTCCATCCTCTGAAGGCACTGGGAAATGATCAATTTAGGGTCTGGAATTGGCCTTAATTCCAATATTCAAGTACGTAATCCAGGTTTAGGCCCATATCTAAACTTGGGTTACAGTGTGAGCAATTCTGCAGCATTCCAGTGTTAGCAGCATATCATTTACTAGAAGCAGAATCTGGACAAACACATTCCCTTCCCAACTGGTAATCATACACAACTTTCACAGAAATATGAAGTATCCTGAGTCCCAGAAAATACTTAAGGAAAGACATTCAGTACATTAGAGAGTGTAACCCATCAACATAGTTAGGTACCTCTCTAGGAGTTTGCTATATGCCAAGCATGGAGAATTTATCTATTATTTCGGTAGCTTCTACCTCAGACTTTTTTCCCTGATATTTCCTCAGTCCTGTTTCCTATTCAATTATTTTGATCTTTTGCTGATTATTGCCCCATGACAGCAATCAGATGCATGGAGTCAAACACCTCCATGGGGCTGAGTGCATCCACCTTTGTCTCAGTATCATATATTACAATACCAGTATTCAGCGTCAAAGCCCCCTCCTTCCTGTTCTCTCTTCCTCCACTCCTCCCCTCCCCTTGCTCCCCAGATAGTCCGTTCTCCCAAGGAAGCAACAATAGCAGAAGTCTCTCCTGATTCATTACCATTTCATAGCAAGAACAGTACTTTGTAAAACCATAGGCAAGCACAAATGTTGAGGAAAGGACATAATACATGCAGATTTGTCATGAGTTTTGTAATTACCTTTGCATTCTTCAAGGAATCCCAGAAGCATAAGGAAGGAAGGAAGTAGTGTTGGTTTGGCCCCAGATGACTTTAAAACTATAGTGCATTGCATTGCGGGATCCTATTAATAATTAAACTATCTGTCACTTACAAACAACATACATTCCAAATTAAATTTAAGCAAAAAGAAAAAAAAAGATCATTTGGGACTGAATAAGCAGGCTTCAGAGAGAAATAAATAATAATCAAACATCTGTGTTCTAAATAGTACGTGCTTTATCAGACAAACAACTGTTACCATCTCATTGTATAAAATGGCTTGGGGAAAACACCGTAGCTCAAAAGCAAAGTCTCAGTTAGAAAAGGAAAAAAAAGTTCATTAGCAAGTCAGGAAGTGATTGAAAGTTGCCATGTTGCTGTATTGCCTTTTTCCTCCATTGTGTCTGCCAGCAGTAAAAGCGTATTTATTTTAGTACTCGATTCAGTGGACAAATGACTACTTGAAAGCTTAGGAAAAAATGCTAATTGTATACATTTACAAAGTACAGCAGCTGAAACTTCCAAGTATACTGAGCATCAAAATATGATCCCATCTTCCTTACTTGCTGAGTTTTCAAGCACCTTGACTCCCATGAAGGTTATAGGGTTTATTTTTGCAAGAGAGCAGATAAAGATACTGAATTAACAAATAGGTGAAGAGGGAGAACTTACCATTTCTTCCACGCTGCCAAGACATGATGCTAAGGCATGCTGCTGACCAGACATTAATGTATCACTAATAGGCACTAGGGGGAAAAAATGAACTAAATAAACCGGTAATAAATAACAATGCAGTACACTAATTAGCCTAGTGTAATATTTCATAACACAAAGGCTATTTTTGTCCTTCCTCCTCTCCTTACATTCATCTTTTCACCTCTTGGAAGCCATTGGGATAGCATGAGATTGCAGGATAATAAACCAAATAAACTCATCATTTGGACTTTTAACAGGATGACTTTCTGTGTGTCTCCTTGCAGGATAATAAACCAAATAAACTCATCATTTGGACTTTAACAGGATGACTTTCTGTGTGTCTCCTACCATTACATGCCCTTTCTCCACACCAGATCACACTCTCAACTGTATCATTATTACTGAGGGACAGTGGCGGATAGCTACAAATGATTCATGACAAGATCATGCACAAAAATCTGATTACAATATGCAGAAAGCTTTAATATTTCTTATTATTGTTAAGAGGGCTTTTTTTTCACTTTTTTCCAAAACTCCAGCACTTGATTGTGGCTATGCTCGCATGTCTGCAGGTTAGGATTCTGCTACCTTTTGAGCAAGCGGCTGTCTGTTTGTCTACTCCTTAGGTAACTGTGTTAAAATATCCTATTCCAGCTGTAACACTTGTTTTACAAGAGCCCTGGTTTTGTCTGACACAATATGGAACAACATTTGTCATTCGTTATCAGGGGTGATATATTTGTTAGCCTGCAGAGAAACATCTGCTGTGCTTTAATCTCTAGTGTGCAGGCCAATATTCATAGGATACAGCTGCATAAAATCACAGTATTAGATGGGGCTGTCCAGTCTGACATGAAGGCTATCTGGCAGGCAGACAGAAACAGATTTTATTATCTGCCTTTTACATATTTATTTGTGTCAAATATTTCTGAGAATCCATACATTAAAGCCCTTTTTATGCATTGTTGTTTTGCAGTGACAAGTCATCGACAGCCAAATGAGAAATTTATGTTACATATTTAATATGGACATCTGAATGATTATCAAATCTATAGAAGCCAAGCCTGCCCAATCACCCCTAAATAATGGATGAGAAGTGGATGTGACTCAATTTGTTCAGTATAAAACCTAGACGACCTCTGTCTCTCATTTCATCACTGCAGCACTGTCATTATTTGCTTCTATTCATCTCACTTGGCATCACTCAATAAAATCTGCACATGATAAAGAGAATAACCTTGTTCAATAGTAAGACGGCGGGGGGAGGAAAAATGATCATTTCCTCTCCTCGCAGGTATGGTGCCATGATGTACGCCATCATGGCTTACAAACTTCACAAAGATGTTGGTATGTAGTCATAATAAAAGAGGAGACAAAAACTTCAATGAGATGGTTGGATGTAGGGAGGAAGGATGGGCTGGATTAACATCCTTTCATTTAGTTTGTGGATTTATGATGAGGAAATTTTTAAGAGGGATTTAAAACAGAAGAAAAAAGCCACTGGAAATATGGCTTTATTTAAAATAATTGCAGAAACAATCTTGCAAGGGAAAGACGGCATAATAATTTTATAGAAGCTGCAACAAATTCCTCTACTGTTATCCAGCAAAGGTTTGATGGTCTCACAAAATACGTTTTTCATTGAGACTACCAAAGAAATACTTGTAAGAGCAGACTATGTTAAAATTATGGTCAATGTAAAAATCTGTAGAAGAGGAAGGATAGAGACTCAGTTGTGCAGATCAGACTTTGAAAGTAAATCATGCTCTTTGAAAATATTTCAGTAGGGCTGTCTGTGATTGTGAAAGCTTCATATCTAAGATTATAGATCCACATTCCTTTCAAAGGTCCCACAGTTGGGTTGATATGTCAATAAGCAAATGCAGGAATAACAAAGATTAACTTTATGCATATAAAGATAAGAAGTTTTCTGATCACAAAAATGTCCAAAGTGTGCAACTGGATTTCATGGTGGTGAGGAAGATGACCTATGTCATGCTTAATAGCTCAGTGGAGCATACTGTAATTTTATAACTCATTATTCATACAAATATCCTACAAGAGAGTTACAGAAATGGACATAGCTACAGAAGGTTGCAGTGAAAAATGATAGGAACAGAAGGTTAAGAAGGATATAAAGGATAGGAAATAGTAAGCAAAAAGCAGGCAGAACTGGGCTGCATTTTGCCGATTAAAGATTGGGTTACTGCTGCATTTAAAAAAGGAACGGAGTCAGTGAGTCTGAGGATGTTAGCTAGACAGTTGCAGACTCTTAGTGCAGAAGCAGCAGCAAAGTATCAATCTGCAAGTTTGGAAGGGATGAGAAAGAAGCATTAGGAAACTAGGTAGTACAACAAAAAAGGGAAATATAGGCGCATAAAGGAGAAGGGATCATAACAGGTCAAAACAGAGATATAGCATAGAATTTGAAAACAAAAGCAGCATTGTATAATGTACAAGATGTGGCTTTATACGAGTGAGAAGTGACTGAAGTGGCTTCACATATCCAGACTATGCAGACATCTATCTTGGAGTTGTCAAGTTTTTCCTCAAGTAGTTCAGCAGAGCGAATTGCGAGTCAGTGTCACACGTCATTCGGATCTGTCATTCGGCAACCTTGCAGAGCAAAGCAACATAGGCCACGAAGAATTTGTGGTTGACTTTGAAGCAATTTTAGATAAACAGAAGAGCCTCACAGTTGAGGATAATTTTTGAAATGTAACTGTCTTGCCACAAAGGAGTTTGTTTGCTTCAACAAGAATTAGCTGCGGAGGATGTAGTGGAAGGCAGGGGTCAAAACGTGTGTGGCAGAAGGGAAGGAAACAAGGAGATGAACCATTAGGATCAGAAACAAGATGCAGATGTCTGTTACCCAGAAGAAAGTTGAGATACATTACAAAATAACTTGACAAATGTAGAAAAAGAGCCAAAGAAAGGGGAAATCCCAGCTTTGGCAGATGTCTAGAGAAAAACACAATTCTGTAAGCTGTTCACCTAAATTCAGCTGAACTGGCACTAAGTGGAAGATGCCTCCATGTTCAAGATTAACTTCTGTGAACTCTTTATGGAAGAAAGAGGGAGCAAAGGTCAGAGAGGGAGACCAGCCCTAGCAGGAACATTAAGAGTTGTAAAGCTAGTAAGCAACAAAAAGGGGAAAAGTAATGAGAAGGTATTTGGTGGTAGTGTTCAGAGACAGAATCTGCCAGAGTAAATAATTATATTTTGATGATAAAATTATATTAAATACTTACCTATGTGGGCAGGTGATGGTGTGGGTCTTTTGAGAAGGGGGGATTCTGAGTTCTTAAATTGTAGTAGATGTTGCCATACATGACAGTTGTACCTGAAGCAGGAGACAGATTACTAAGTAAAGTGCAGGTTAAGTACTGAGTTTTAAAACTGCTTTTTAATACAGTAAAGATCAGAAATAACTTGTCTGTAGGACATCTGGGGTAGGCAGTGAGGACAATGAAAGAATTATCAGTCTTAGTGAGAGAAAAAAGATGACATGTTGCAGAGGGAGATGAGGTTGAGGAAGATATAAGAATTTTCCAATTTCTTAGAAACTATAAGAAATTAAATATGTTATCTGCAGACCAATAACTAGTCTGGCAATATAAATATAAAAATACTCCTAAAAAAAATAGTAAAAATAGAAATTGTGAATAGGAAAATAATGGGAAATGTTGAAATGGCAATACAAGAACTCCTGTGCAAATTTCTAACTTGTTTTTAATGGGGCGAGAATATTTGTACAAATGCATTGAAACCCATGAGCTTCTACATGAGGTTTATTTATTTCCTTTTCTCCATGTGGACAATGTAATCCTACTATTAAAAGACAAAATTAATATAAAAATTAAAATGTACCACTTTCCTTCTTTCGCTTTTCTATACATAGATGCTGGTGATGTCTGTAAGTTGAAATAATAGGGGTAAATTTTAAAAAGAGTATATAACATGCTTGGTTGTGTTCAGATGAGAGCTTTTTTTTCTCATCAGAACTATAGAAATCAACTTGACACGGCATGTCAGCGTATTCAGAAATTATCTGGGAAAATCATATGCAAAGGCAGCTCAGTTAGGAGTGGTGAATTGCTTGAAATCATTTGTAATAGTCATGAGCAGTTTGATCGCTTCCCTAGCCTTTTGAAGCCATGCGATTTGTGCTGTAAAGCTAATGCTGGCCATAAAAAACCCATGCCTATGTGTTAATCAGGTTGAAGATGGCAGCTGTTTCACATCAAGAGGATTTTAAGACAAAAGCAAAATAAAATACAAGACAGAGAAAGAAAAATTCTATTGTCAGAGGTTAAAATTAATTGTGATGATTTAAACAATTCCAATGAAGACCTTTGTGTATACTGAAGAGACAGTGGGGAATATTATCTTTCATTGATGAAGCATTGATGCGATCAGCTTCAGGACTCACTGAATGCCTTGAAATCCTCTCTAATTCTTTTGCACTCTGAAGCCTCTAACATGTTGAAGAAAGTTACAGGCTCATCCTTTGTTGCCACAGCCTTCAAAAGTGCATTAATTATTGTGGCTTTTTAAATGCAAGAATAAAGGTTATTAGATATTATCTTTCTGTCATTTGAATGATATTTTTAATTTTTTTTAATTCTAGCAGAATTTTTCTGATTTACTGCAAATGTTTCTTCATTTAGGTCATGTGCCAACCTGATAAAGAAACCAAATAGGAGAAAGGACACTTCTATATTTTAGTCTGAAAGATCTCTGAAGTAAAATGTAGTATTTCAGTGCTGGAAATCCTTGTCTTTTTGCATTCAGGAAGAGTTTTTCTGTTGACTTCAGCAGAGCCTAGATTTACCCCCATGTGCACAAGGAAGGCCTGTGCTGTGTCACTTCAGATATGAGCAACTGTAAAGAAGCTTTCTTATGTTGGTTTTATCACACCAGGCAAACACCTTTAGAGATGGCATTCTGGCTTTAGTACTCACCATCCAAAGATTTTACAGGATGTAATTTTATTACTGTATTAATGAATATTATTTGATCCTAGCAAAAATAAAGCAAGTAAGCAATACTGCTTAAATACTAAAGGTACTTTTTGTAACTTTTCCTTCCTTACCCAAAACCAGCTCTCTGGTTTCTCTGTATGGAGGGACTGTTAATTTTACCGGTAAAAGACAAACTATGGAACCTCATTGTAGCAATGTCTCCCTCCTTAATACATCTAGTCAGCATCTTGCAATCGATGTATTTTGAGACTCACCCAACTCTTCAATAAGCCTCAAAGAGGCTAAATAATCAACCACATGATATTTTATTTTTTTGCTTCCACAAACTGCACACAGCCGAAAGCCAAGACAAGGAACTTTAAATGGGTAACAGTAGGAAGGGCACAAGGTTGCTCTTCAGTGAAACCCACAGTACATTTTTATTCCATGAATATCATAAGATTATAGACTTTAAGTTCATGGTGATTTTAGATTTTTTTAAAGAGGGCTTTTATGACTCTCTCTGGGTTTTGTAGAGCTGCACAAAAGCACCTGGTTTTGCAGATGTAAGGAAGTGCATAAATAGTCCTAATAAAAATCTTAAACACTCATCAAGACTTTCCTGAAATATTTCCTCTGTAACATGCTTGACACATATTTGTGTTTATATAATCATGTACACAAAAAATAGGGTGATGAATATCTGCACTGTATTGCATCTTTGTACATTTACCATGTACTTATTAAAATTACCAAAAAATTACAAGGAATATCACATATGCAGTCGCTTCAGAGAAGAAAATGAAGAAAAAGTTAATATGTGTTATCAACATAAGAAGTTTTATCTTATAAGTTGCTAAACATATTTAATATATGTTATAGTGCAGAAACACACCCTGGCTAAGCAATAAAGACACTGGTGACATTTAACCTTTTGTTTGTATCACAATCATATAGCAATCATTAATAGCAGATGTTTTGGTAAAAATAAATGAAATATGTTTCTTTTTTCCTCCGTTTTGTACTACTCTGTTCCCATGCGTCAGTAAAGCTAGCTACAACTGTTAACTGTAGCTGAGTACATGGGCAATTATTTTCAAACAGCTGGAAACTTTTTAAGGCCCGTTTTTCTGCTCTGTGAGGTATTAGTAGGTAGCTCTTCTTTCATGATGGATTACATGGCCCTGCCTTAAGACTACCTACATTTTCAATCTCCTTTTGCTTATACTTAACAGTGAAAAGGTCTGTAACTTGAACCACACAACTATCAGGTTCCACACAGGAGCCTCTCTATTTGGCAAATAATTTGCCTTTGTTGCATTCATTTTTGTTTATAAAATACTAATTACCTCTTTTATTGTTTGAAGAGATTAAAAGTTAATAGGAGAAACTAAATAAACAGAATGCCATTCTGCACAAACTATATAAGCTGGTAATTAATTTCTGGCCTCCTCTGAGCTAATTAACTCATATAAAGAAATGAAGTTAATGAACCATAATTCTAGTCATACAAGTGTAGATACAAGCAGTTTGACTTAATGAATTAATAAGATATTTCCTTTCTTAGAGGTTTTTCAATTGTGTTCCTAGTCTGTAGGCCTTCTTAATGTGTCTTTCTGGCTAAAATATTTAATAAATGGCAAGGCAACCTGGAGATGAGACTTCACAAATTTTACTGATATAGGAGACGACAATTTCAGAGCAAACAGGGAATTCTAGCTCAGCTGGGTGATGAATCTTCGATACACAACAGAGATGTTTTATTTCGACTGGAGGTGATGTGGTAACCATCTTAGACTAAAAAGTAGCAGTTTCCAAATATGCAGTCAATTTACTTTGTCTGGATTAAGGCACAAATAAAAATTAAAACATTAAAATTACGATAATATCCCTTTGGCTGAGTGAAGGGATCAATTGTTATTTTAGAAGGCTGACAACTTCATTTCTATCAGCATTTCATCTGGAATTTGCACTGTTATCTGAGCATGCTGTAATCAAAACTTGAGTCGGTTGTATAATTCTTAGTTAATCCTGAGAAAAAGATTGTTTATCTCATGCTCTCTGATTTCTTCTGGAAATAAGATTTATTTTGCCTGTTTTGCCAGAGTACCAATACAATGTTAGTTTTTACCAGACTAAATTGATACCTCATCAAATATACCCTGCCCTAAAGAAAAGTCCTTGAAAACCCTATCCTTGTGGCTCTGATTTGCAAGTCATCCCTTCTGTACAACTTTGCAGTGATGTCACTTATACTCCTCCAAACAGAGCTGAGTCGTATGCATTTATAAAGTATAAACCAAACAAACTTCCATGGACTACAGTTTTCTTCAAGACCGATTTTCCCATTCTTACTTTTTTTTGCTAATTTCATGAGAGGAAACATGATGTATAGATTACTTTATTCTTAATATTTTACAATATTTTTAGGAGCGTTGATTGCTAAGCAGTCTATAAAACACGCTGCTCCTAACATTTTCATAAAAAGAACCTAAGCAGAGAAAAATAAATTATATTTTGAGATTGATTTTTCCTTTCATTACTGGAGTACAGAGCATAATTGGGCATCTGTTATGATACCTGGATCTTTATGAATCATTGAAAGTTTTGTGTTCATTTTAGATACATTTTCATCCCTAATTATTTTATAAGAAAAAAAAATAGCAAAAAAAATCTTTACATGATTCTCAATACCACATTGCTTCTATATACATATATTCCTTGGTTCTTTTTTCTTTTAGATTAAAACTTCTCTATGCCTATTATTTTAAACATGTCATTTACCTTAGTGCCAGCAGTCTCTGTTTCAGACCTTTGACCTTGGATTGTGACCAGGTGATCAATTTTGTTTTCCTCTGGCCTGAAAGCACAGCTGACACAGCTTTAGAAATGTATTTCATCTTGATTTAGTAACTTTCATTTAACCATCTCCATTACTTACTTAGATGCTAACAGAACATCCTTTCTGGGCTATTTGTTTTTAATTGTTGAGGTAGACATAAATAAACATGCCACAGTCACTGGAAGTAAACAGTGTCTGGCTGCTGATTGTACATAAAATGACCAGGGGTTTTTAGATCAGAAATGTCTCTTATATGACCTTAACAGCAACTATTATGAATTAAAACAACTGCTGCTTAGTACCAGCATGCAATCTACTAAAAAAGCAAGATTCCAGTAGAACTTGTTTCAAAGCAGTTGGTCAATATAAAACCCACAAAGGAAAATATAAGTATGATAAAATGTGATTTAGTTAAAGAAATATTAGTGCACCATTTCAGGTTCTGCTCAAATAAGAATATAATTTTTTTAAATTTCCTTTGTTCCGGAGTTCATTATGATTCTAAAATGCTGATTGTTACAGATACTATTTATTAGATGCAAATATTTTGCCTAACCAAATGCACACATAGCAGACTCAAAGCATTGGCAGTATCACAGGAGGTTCTACTGTAGCTCATAGGTGGAAGATAATAGCAAAGAAAAGGCTATAGGCCATTTTTGAGTAGATGACAGCATTCACCCTGAGCATAAACAGAAAGCTATCATTTATTATCACATGGTCCAATTTTAGCCCTTATGATAAGTGTACGTTTCACCTAGAATGAATATTTACTTACTTATGGAAAGAAGGTGAGCTGGTGCTGGAAACAAATAGTTATTTTTATCTTTAATTCCTTGTAATGGCACGTGAGATGCGGAAGGTTAAAAACTCACATCCTTTCTTACAAGCTCGTTGTACTTCCTCAAGGACAGCAGAGTGCCATCCAGAGCAGCCTCCAACGATAACCAGAAGCTTCACAGCATTTTTGAATGATCCTGTCTTTGCCAAATCAGTTTTTTGTCTTTTCAAGATCAAGACAAAACCAGGAAGTTCAGACATTGTCAGAGTTCATTCTTCATTAGAAAACCAGCTGAGGAATATATCGTGCCCTAAAAGTTTCTGATTAAGAAACTATTAAATGATTCACCTTTGTAGGCTTCACTGCCACTAGATTCCTGTTATAAAATGCTTTCCATCCTTCTGTCTTTAATCTTTTTTGAGATGCATCACGGCATGAGAAATATGTTACTGGGCATTGTTATGGTCAGAACTTAAACCTTTCAGGTTTCAGAAGTCTAGTTTCATTCTTAAAGGCAGCATTTAAACTTTTATATGTATTACAGCTAATCTTGTCTTCCTGCAGAAAGAATAGTTTGCAACATATGTTAAAGAACGGTATGAAAAATCATTCATTAATGGATAAAAGTAAATCCTAGAGTAATTGAAGGAACTGCCTGAACAAGGTAAAATTAAGCTGCAGCTTCCTCTCTATGCTATGAATTGACATATGGGTGTTCTGTACCAAGCTTATATCTTTTTTCCTTGGTCTGTTTGTAGGCTTGATTATTATTAAAGACTAAACCCTATGTTTAAGACCGTGTAAGTTAATACTCTTGAATTAACTTTTAACTTGCTTTTTTTTTTTTTCCAGTCCATAATCAGATAATCTATGAGCAGGACTGTCTAATAACTTTTATTTTTAGGTTTGGTTTTGTTTGTTTGTTTTCTTTTGTTGTTTTTTTTTTTTTTTATTTATCTCATAACCCTTAATATTCCCAACTCTTATTTGAGTTATAAAAAGAATTATTTCATATTTCATATTTCATATCCTGTGCTGAGCTCTTTATAGCTCTTTACTGTCAGATATATGAGATTCCAGTATTTGCATACTTTGCTTTTGTTACTTTAATAAGACCGAAGAGAATACAAAGACAAGCGTTCCTGAAAAGTAATACTTGGTGTCTGAGTTTACAGAAGAGAGTCATATTACCCTGCAACGTTACTCTAGCCATGCTCCAGTTCAATAGCCTGTCTAACGCGAGTGCCTGTACACTTGACCCATGCTTACAGACTTGAGTGTTGAATTCCAAATTGTACCACAAGCAGCACACCTCAACTAGCTGCTATGTGACCTATCTCCAATGTCTTTGGTTTAGATACTTCTACGCAGAAAGTTTCCCCATAGTTTTGGCACAGGGAATAATTTTACAACTTGCAACTACCACATTCCTTTGCAAATGGCTGGCCATTGATGAGAACTGGGGGAGCATACATATTCCAGCAACGACGAAGGACAAGCTGGCAAAAGCAGATACCTAAAACTCTGGCAGGCTGTTTCCACCATGGCTCATGCAACATTGAATACATGTGTTTGTTAGCATTCTAAAAATAAAACAGTGGTTACAATCATTACTGAGAGGACATAGTTTTAGCAAAATAAACTGCTGTTAGAAGATAGCTTTACTGACATAAACATATTAATGCTAAGATATAAATCACTGAGTCCTTCCTCATTTTCATTATCTTTCTCTGCAGATTTACTGTGTTATAAATGAGATTCTACAGGAAATCCACCCATATATAAAAATTTATAGTGTGATGTCAAGCATGTAAGTATTAACACTGAAATCATTATATCTCTATTTTAATCATAGTTGTAATCAATTATAGTAATTCTGATTTTTCTTAGTCCATTTTTAATACTCTGTGGTTGCTGTTATTAATACTTTTTTGGTTGTTGAGAGGAATAGCAAATGGTTTCTTAAATTGGAGAAAGAAAAACATTGAATTCTTAAGCAGATAAAAAAGGCTTAAATACATCATGATTAAACCATATGTCTTGTACGATCATCTCTTAAGTACTATAAGTCTTTACAGATGTACTGACCTCTTGGATTCCACAGCACAAATGAATCCCATTGCAACTGTGATATATTAATATTTGTCAAAGTCCTCCAAATTGAAAAGATTTTCTTTCTCCAGTACATGGGACTCCTTAGTTGGAAATTAAAGTTCTTGTACAAATAGAGCTGACATTTTGTTGCCTTCTTTTCTGAGGAAATTTCTCCCTCCTGTTAGATAATATTTGTTGTGTTTAATTTGTAATAGATTAAGAACAATGCTGGCATATTCATAGTTGCTGTTGAAAATGTGTAAATGTATTTGAGTAAGAACTAAGAAATAAGGATAGAACATGTGACATAATTATTTTCATGCTTTCCACTTTTTTATTCTGTTTCAGTGGTGAGTTCAATCATCAAAAAATTAACATTATTTGGAGATGTTCTTTGTCTTGCACATGCCATTGAACATTGTTTTACCTCTGTAATATTGCCATATCTAGGGGTTGTCTTAGATTTGAGAGTTAGAAGGATAGGGATAGAAATGAGGACTGTCATTGCCACTGTTGCGGGCTCTCTGCCACACAAGGGCATATCATGACAGCTAACCTTCAAACAGCAGAAACCAGCTATCTTTGAAGCATAAAAAATTTAGATGATTAATTTTTTATAATTAAAGCTTGAAATTGAAAAACAACTGACTTATTCGTCCAGTCCACCATAAAATAGACTAATTCATACCTTACTGGTTTTTTTCCTGATATATATATATATAACTAATATAGCTAAAATGAAACAGGTAGGCCTGAAGCTTCTAAAATAATTGAGTTAATGCAAACAATAGGCAGACCTTATTTTCCAGTCACATATGAATGTAATATTTGAGAGAATACCATAATTTGAGTTTCACCACCTAAGCATTTGGGTTTGGAGTCATCCTTCAAACTTCGACAGTGAATTAACAGACATTCTTCTTTTTAATAATGGTATTGTGATCCTTAAGACTTGCATCTTTGCATACTTTACATTTCAATTGACTTCTTAATCTCTTTTGAACTGAACAAGGAGGTTTTTTAAAATAACATTTTTCCTTAAGAAAAATAATAATTTTTGTTGGCTTCAGAATGAACTTTCAATACTACCCTTCAGGAGACCTAAATGAAGGAAAGAATAGAAAACTGAGTTACTCTGTTTATAAAAAAGTATCTGCCTTGAACATACAAGGAGCAAATATTGAAAAATTTAATTTCCAAGAGAAAACAGAAAGTGATCAGAAGATTGTGGATTATATGATGGTCTCTGGGTAATATGCAACAGTCTCAAATCTGTGAGAACAAGTGAGACAGTTTGTGAGCTAAAGTTGTGAATTAATAGTTCTGCATTTAGTGGCATCATTGCAATGACTGAAGAAGAGGATAACATTTTATTTAACAAAAGACTCTTGCAATCTGATAAACATAAGTGATTCTTCTGAAAGAATGGGTATAGCAGAACACATACAATGGCTAAATTACATCTCTAGTAAGAGATAGCACGTAGAGTAGCAAAGTGCATTTACAAACAAAATTATCTGATGCCTTTTATCAGGTGAATGATAAGCACAAATAGAGAGGGACAATTACACATGGTAAAATAATACACATGTAATACAAATATCAGGTTATTGAATGCATGTCACCAATGTTATGTATTAAGTTATGCAAAATTCTTCATAATTCAAATAAGTGTAGCTGTTGAGAGAGAATCTATAATAGCCATGTTAGTTATCCTGATGATCACCTCTCTTCCTTGTTAAAAATATTTGTGTGGCTTTTAGTTTGATCTAGCCTAGTTCTGGTTCCCAGCTATTGCATTTCCTAGAAGGGGGAGAGGCAGAAATCCTTCCCAGCTTTCCCTCCAAAAGTCACTGTGATATGATTATTCTAAAGGAGTATTCTTACTAAACCAGTAGCATAGAATGCACTATGTCAGCTGCACATGAAGATGGGAGAATTTTGACCTGCAAAACAGCACGCTGTGAAATATGATCATATGTGTAGTAACCATAGATAGATGCCAGAAGATACATGATTGCTGTGCAGATAGGTGGAATCCTGTAACAAGAGAATTGCCTTGTTATTTAGTGTGGAGCTATTTCTCTGGATTCCTAATCTGGGTACCAGGAAGCAGACTGAATAGAGATGTTCAATTCCTAATGGAGTTAAATACTCTGCGAGAGATGGACAGTCACTTATATATATTTTGGCATTCATTACAGCCTTTAGAAAACAAGAGAAAGCCAGGAGAAACTACTGATGATCATAGCGGTGCTGCATATCATATACGTGTGCGAAGCTTCCATGGAAAAAATGCAAATCTGCATGTCGAATAATTATGATGAAAAATGTCTGTATATAAATCCTTACCAATTCGCAAGGAGGTCAATTGCAATAAATATGTGGGATGTTTCCTCAGAAAAGGTCATCAAATATGATTCTACAAAAGCAGCAATTAAAGCTAAAGAAAGCTTATAGAAATCCCTGCTCCTCAAAAAGGAAAAAGAAAAAAAAAAAAAGGAACAAAATCACAGCTGTATGTCTGCTTTTTACCCAAATCTACAAAAGTTGTTTACATTATTAGAGTTCCTTCCTTTTAGGTACAAATGAGTTTTAGGAAGGCTTCCAGTAGTATTTCCCTTTTTCAAGGTATTGATCGCTGTCTAGAAAAGCAACAGTTCAGACTTAAGGACTCTGTTACTGCAGAAAGAACACCAGCAGTTTATATACCCAGGACTCTTATATTCTCAGAAAAAGACTGTGAAGTGTGTAAAAGAAATATATTCTGTTGTAGTCAACCATGTATGTTTATTGACATATTCATGGGAGCTGAGTAGCAATGGAGTCTCCAGAAACAGCAATTGAAAACACTTTCCTGATGGCACCATTGGGACAATTAATTATTCAGTTTCACATAGAGAAATACGTTAGTGTAGCTAAATGCAGACAGGAGAGAACACAACACTTATAACAAAGTGTTTCTCATTTCAAGCACAGATTCATGTGCATAGGTCTAGTTCACCTTTGTCAGCAAATACGCAGTTTCCAGTACCATTGACTGGTCAAAATAGGTATGTTTTTGACAGAAGCAAAACCCAAGGTGTTTGTTGATATACAAACCTGTTCTTCCACAGCTCTGTGTGTCTGCATGTGTCTGCATATGTCTGTGTAATTTTCAAAGATGAAAAGCTTTCATGTCACTCATGGAAAGCATTTGGATTTGGAAAGGGATAAGTAATCGAGACATGTTTGTTTCATTTTGTTTTAATTTCATAGTAATGCAAAAATGTGATGATCTGTATTCCAGCATAAATATTAAAGTCAATACACCGAGTAGTCAGAAGGAGGTAAAAGCATGTATACAACATTCTGATGGCTTAAATGCCACTATGTGATCATAAAAGAAAAACAAAGGTACGAAGATTTTACCTACACAGGAGAGTCAGTATAGAATCATAGAATCATAGAATAGTTAGGACTGGAAAGGACCTTAAGATCATTTAATTCCAATGCCCCTGCCGTGGGCAGGGACAACTCCCACTAAACCATGCCACCCAAGGCCATGTCCAACCCGGCCTTGAACACTGCCAGCGATGGAGCATTCACAACTTCCCTGGGCAACCCATTCCAGTGCCTCACCACCCTTACAGTAAAGAATTTCTTCCTCATATCCAATCTAAACTTCCCCTGTTTAAGTTTGAACCCATTACCCCTTGTCCTATCACTACAATCCCTCATGAAGAGTCCCTCCCCAGCATCCCTATAGGCCCCCTTCAGATACTGCAAGGCTGCTATGAGGTCTCCACACAGCCTTCTCTTCCTCAGGCTGAACAGCCCCAACTTTCTCAGCCTGTCTTCATACGGGAGGTTCTTCAGTCCCCTGACCATCCTCGTGGCCCTCCTCTGGACTTGTTCCAACATTTCCATGTCCTTTTGATGTTGAGGACACCAGAACTGCACACAATACTCCAAGTGAGGTCTCACGAGAGCAGAGTAGAGGGGCAGGATCACCTCCCTCGACCTGCTGGTCACCCTCCTTTTAATGCAGCCCAGGACACGGTTGGCTTTCTGGCCTGCAAGCATATAAATACTTTCATTTAAAAATTGTTGATAACTAAAAATTCAAGAAGTTACAGTATGTGGCACTCTGCAAAACTCAAAACTGAATTCAGTTCCATTTCCTGAACACAATAGATTCTGCATACAGAGTATATTCACACTCAGGTTACTGCCACTAATACTACTACTACTAATACTACTGCTAGTAGTAACTAATAGTTACTAGTACTAGCCTATTGCCAGAATCATAAATAATGATTATACTTACAGACCCATTAACTGCAAAAAAATAATCCGCTCAACAATAAAAGAAACAGCTCCTGCAACTTTCTACCCACAGTTCTGCAGTCAGGTAGGGCCAGACATTAATTTACATAAGGTATTATCTGTTGTTCAGAGAAAATTCACATAACTGTAATATCTTCCCATGCAGAATAGAAACAAAGATAAACATCCATCAGGAATTAAGAGAGTAAAAAAAAAAGCTTTTTCATTGGATATTGATACCCTATTATTGATTCCAAAACTGACTGTGGAGTGTCTTATATTTTCTTGCAGTTTTTATGCTTTTCTCCCACTTGATAGTGTTTCTCCTACATAAGCAATCCTATTTCAATATTACTCATTTTAGCCCATTATGATCGGCTCTTGAGAAGCATTTGGTTTCCTCTTTCAATGCTAAACTAAAAAAGATCATGCACCTAAAATTCCATGGTTACCACAGTAGTTGAATGAAATTTGTTTTATTTTTAACATTTTGAACCACAGATGTCTTGAGTTGTAAGTCATTGTCAGCAAAGAATTTCTCAGGAATCTTTGAGAAATTAGATGTTCTACCATTCTTCAATAAAGATCAGGAATTATGACTTTTTAAAAACTGCAACTCAAATTATATAAAGAAAAATCAAGGCTATTTAGCATTGTTTAGCTATTTTTGGCATTAGGAAAATAAGTCACTTAGTATGCACTGCATTACTGTACTATTGTGCTGGCACCAATTTGTTTGTTTACTGATTGAAGCTAATTTAGCCAGTTTGTAACATGTCAGAATTTTTCCAGAGGTTATAGAATACATGCTTTTTGGAGGCTTGCACAACCACTGATAATTAGAACATTAGCCCTTGGGTTGTTTCCTTTCTGTTTTTCCAAAAGGAATAAAAAAAACACCTGGATGTATTAAAACACCTGGGTAATTTATATGGAACACACACAACATACGCATACACTTTCTTCTTGAAAACAGTAGAGCTTCTGTTTCCATGCTGGCAAGGAAATGACTGATATAACTAACAACTGATGAAGTAAAGCCACTAGCTGCTAATAATATCACAGTAAGTTTGCGTCTGTTGTTATACAAATTAAGGGCCTGATGCCTATGTGTATTCTTCATTTACACTCTACAGAGATAGAAAATGGCATCTTAAATTGGCTTTTCCGGTACTTCTGTTAATAAAGGGTGCAGCAGTGTACCTAAAACTAACGTTTTTAGATCTGCTGCTAAATATTTTAACAAAAAAATCTATTTATGTAAATGAATAGTATTTATGAAAATTATTAAAAAATACACAATCTTTTTGGGATTCCCATTTTTGAAAAGAAATGATAGAACTTTTTGATGTGAAAAGACCTGTCATCATCATATTTCTGAAGTAAATTTAGACAACAACCAAAAATGCCCTAATTGTCACATGTGCCTTTTGGGGAAGGAATTTCTTGATAACTCACTGGAATTTTAAATGACTGATTTATTGGAAAGCAAAAATACAACATTCATTTGGCAATCACTCACAACAAAATGATTGGTTTAATAACAGTTTGCAAATCAGCCAGTACAAAGTACAGTCATTCCTACTAGCAAATGAATGGGAAAGGTTTTAAGACAAGAGAAGTGTGAAATTTTCTTTGATTTGGTTTAAAAGGTATAGTCTGTTCACATTATTCTCAGTAAATTAACTGGGACTGCTCATAGATGTAAAAGGAGAGACACTGGGCACACAGTATAAATTAATCTTTTCTTTTTTTCTTTTTTTGGGGCAGGGGGGTGTAGGGAGGGAAAGAGAGTTTCTACATCCACTGTAAAAAGAGCACTGGATGGAAAACTTCAAAGGTTTCAAAGCCTCAATAAAAACCTGGGCTTAGGACAAAACAAAATTACTTATCTCACTCTTTCTTTTACAACAAAGACTTAAGGCAAACATACTAAATGTTTTTTGCCTTGTCACCTTTCCTAGCAAAAGAAAAGAAATAAAAATTTAACTGACAAAAAAGAAAAATTCTTAATATGTATTATTCATAGTGATTTATGCCTAATAATTAAGGAAAAGAGCAATTGCTTCATCATTCTTTTGTACAGGATCAAACAACATATAGTATGGCTTTTGAACATGCAAGCTGTAAAGTATATGCAAGTAGCAATGGGAAACTTGTCATATGCAAATGAGCTATCACAGGCAGCTTTTAGTGTTTATATGAAATAAAATCATAGTCTTTACTTGTGCAAAATCACAATTCCCCGAGAATTTTGCTGCAGGATTTTGCTGCCCATCAAACCATGCATGTTGGGGAAAGAAAAAGATAAAAGAACACCACCACCACCACCCCAAAATAGACAAGATTAAAATGTAAACATCTTTGTTCCAAAAAATGGAAAATTTGTCTGAGCTGAGCCATGCAGTGTACAGCTTTGGCTAAATCACAGTTTTTCATAACCAAAGCTTGAACAAGGCAATGTGCATAACTGCTGCTGGTGCTCAGCCGTTGTCCAGCCTGGCCACACCACCTTGCAAACCTCAGTATCTGGAACACAAAATCAACACTTTGCATTGGCCATCAACATGGGATTTATTTATTTATTTAAATGTTAAAACATCGTGAGAAAGTTCCCCTGTCCTTTGCCAAACCCGAGCTGCATTGAGGCCTCTTCTCTGCAGAGCTTCATCCCTGTGCACATTCCTCAAGGGCCTGAATGACACGTCAGAAATTACCATGGCAGCCTGTGAATCATAGAATCACAGACTGGTTTGGGTTGGAAGGGACTTCAAGCTCATCCAGTTCCAACCCCTGCCACGGGCAGGGACACCTTCCACTAGACCAAGTTGCTCCAAGCCCCATCCAACCTGGCCTTGAACGCTGCTAGGGATTTGGCAGCCACAGCTTCCTTGGGCAGCCTTTTCCTGCACTTCAAATGGCCCAGCTCTGGCTGCCCCTTTGCTACACTGAAGGCTCTTATCCTTCTGCCTGCTGCTTTTAAGTCGTGGAGTCAAAAGCTTAAGTGGACTCAGGGCAGGGAGGCATTTTGGGCTCCTGAGGAAGGAAGGGAGGAGGGAGAAAGGGCAGGAAGAGAAAGCCAGTGGAGCAGCATGCACTGCCTGCCTGGGAGCGGAGGGCTGTAGGCAGCCCAGGCTGCTCATCATCACCCCTGACACAGCCCACAACTCCATATCAAAGCAGATAACAAGAACTTCAGTGTAAAACTGCCTGACTTTTATTTCTGTCTTTCCAAGCTATTGGCTCCTTCACTAATAATCGGGATTTATTACCGGGCCCATCTGCTGCCTCTTTAAGGTCAAAAGGTAAACCACAGCCATCGCTGATGTCACCATCGAGGTAGCTAGTAGCAAATGGACCCTGACAAGCGTACTTTGAAAAGAATATTGTGGCAAGAGCACTCTGAGCATGAAAGTCAAGCTGATAAAGAAAATAAAGTCCAAAATACTACAAAGTTGTCAGCTTTTAACCCATTAATCCAAGTGATGGAGTCCAGCTGTCAGTCTTATATCCGAGCAGCAGTCAGAAAGAAGAATGAGCTCCTATGCCCAGTGAAATGTAATCGGGTCAATCTCTCTGTGAAGAAATTTCTAGCGCATTGCATTTTACTGTATTCTTAGTGCAGGCTTCTCAAAGGCACCAAGAAGTAGGAATGGAAAGAGAATGAAGTCCTTGCCACAGCATTCACCATTTCTTCTTGACATAACGACGGTTCATGAAGAGCCATCAGTCTGGCTTTGTTTCTCAGCTTTTCATTTTCACTCACCAAGACCTGGCTCTGAGGCAATTATTTCTGTAGCTAAAGCCACATTTTCTGAGCACAAGGTATAACCTCTGTCCCTTGCAACTGCAGCCCTTCTGATTTCTGATGCTGCACTAATAAGGATCATGGTTTTCCTTCTGCACTGCTCTGTGTTTTTATTCAGGGTGATGTAAAGGGACCGCAGCTAAGGTTAAACTCTCCAGATAATTTTGTTGGTATGTTTTATCAGTTTCTGGGCAGGAAACTCCTTTTCGACTACATTTCCAGCTGAGAATAGAAAGTGAAAAGGGCAGAAAGACTGATGCAAGATAGAGCCGTTCTTTTTCCAGTGGAGATGGAGGATTTACCTCACAGTTTGAGAACAAATTAGAAACTGACAATGTGTCAACAAAGAATTACTTGCTTTGTCTCAGCTAATGTTTCAGAGAGGTTATCTATATCCATGCAGCAATACCGCAAACAAGCAGCAGGTTGCTGACAACTGATGTAAATAGCTACAATTCCTTTACTCTCAGGGTCATACATTACCAGCATCATTTTCTTCTTTCCATATCAAGCAGTTGGTGGAGATAGTGATTTGCAGCACATATGTACAAATAAATTCCCACTCGTCAGAGACGTAAAGCAGATATTTTTTCTGATTTCAGGTGCCATCAGGAAGTGCTCATGGTCTGCAAAGACTCTGGTAATTTATTTCTACCTTCTGAGGGAAGGATGGGGAGTGACAATGCAAGACATGGGTAGGCAGAAGTTTGCTTAGATTAAACCTTCACCTATTTTACTTTTCTAATCTGCATATAAGGACACAGCATGATCAACACTTACCTGTCTTTCCAGGCACCAAGCAAGAGGAATGTACACTGGCATTGTGTCTGCATGCGATTAGTGGTAAGTCTTATATGTAAGGCGATGACGACCACAATTTGAATTAAGACTCTTTCATGCATGGATGACACATGTTTTCCTTTGACATTTATACCCCTTTGAGTGTTTTCTTCTAATGCCACTGCTAAAACTCCAGGACTGATCACTTAAATCCAGATTAACTTCCAGACAAAACTCTCTTTATGCACCTTTCTAACATCCCTATCCTAACACTTGCAGACAGTATATTCCATATCAGATTCTGCCAATTTTAAAGACCAATTAGCCACAGACACATCCAGTGATAACACACTGAAGTGGGCTATTTTCAAAGGAGAAAGTGTGGGCTCCAATTTCAAACCATACACCATATCATAACAGAGCAACCTGTGAGGGAAACACTGAGGCTTGGAGACTTCCCTCCAGCAGTGCTGCTTGTTGCACCAGGATCGCTAAAGCAGTGGTATTTGGGCATGCTCATTGCGTAGTCCAGCACATGCCTGCTCTTTCTAACTCTTCCACATACTGCTAATTCCTCCAAGAGGTCTTTTTTTGCATCACCTCAGTGCAACAGGCAGTATTTGGGAAGTGACTAGAAGTCCTTAGCATTACATTAAGAAGTCCTTAGCCCACTGTCATTTCATTGCTGCTCTGAATAAATTTTTTCCTGTAAGGCTCAAATCACGAAAGCCATCTGCATCTGAGGTGGTTTGTTCATGAATGCACATAATAAATGTGTTATATACAGGTAGGCTGCTGGACTGAAGTTAAGTGGTATAATTTTGGGGAATTTTGAAGCACTCACTTTAAATGTTTGTGCTGCTGCAGAGTATAAATCTTCAATACAATACATACATAAATTAGTGAGAATGAAATTGTCGCCTGGAAAGTGAGAGTTTTACATGTGGAGTCTACATTGACTCATCAAAATGTGAAAGGTTAAAAGTCTTGCTTTCATGACCAATTTCAGCACAGCCTCACTTTTGGAGCTGTCTGAACACCTGGATTGTTTTCCAGTGTATTTGATTCTCTAGAATAAAAGTGGTCTGCAAAGAAGGCTTAAGAGCAAATAAACTGAATGAAAATCTAGTCACAGTGGTCAGATTGTCAGTCATGGAGGTTACATCTGCCTCTGTGCAAGGAATGGGTATGGCAGGAGCAGACAGAGGGCAAATTTACCCCCTGGTGCCTCACCAATCTACCTGCACTCAGAAAGAAGTAACTGCCTCTAGAGATGATTGGATATTTCGGTCTCTGTTTGTTCCTTGGCCTCTGCAGAGGTTAAAACTGTGCCAGCTGCTGATAACATTAATGTTTTTCTGGTATGGAAACCTATTCACCAAAGATCGTAATGAGAGTATCAGTGTTTACTACAAGTCCTTAGCAGCTATCAGATATTAATGACCTTTAGTGTGTATTGACCTCACAGGCCAGATCAAAGCCAGGAATAAAGAGAGAGAGAGAAAGAAGAGTGATGTCTGCTTTATTTCAATAATACAGAAACTGAGATGTGACAGATTTGAAAAGGAATCCTGTAAATCCTGTAGATTTTCCTCTATGAGGTCATTAAGGGAAAAGCCATTCAATTGTTTTAAGATAGAGGGGAAAAAATAAAACCACACACAAAAATACTATGCAATAGATGAACACATGTGCCTTGGGAGGAACACAATTTAGACTCAGAAGCATCATTGTACTTCTCACAATTACATTTGTTCACCTGCTTCTTAAGTGTACGCTTGTGGCTTGTTAACAAAATGGAATTGTTTGCTATACAGAGGCTCCTAGGTGCAAAGTTAGACCTAGCCTTGTATTTTTGGCCTCCTGTTGTACCGCATGGCAGGTTTTTGCGTTTTCTTCCAGTTTTTAATGTGTCTTCTTTGTGTTCTTTGTAATTATAAACGTAGAATCTCTTAAGTCTTTCGTCCTTCGAATCAACATGGCAAAAATATCAATTCAGGTAATGAGGCACAGGTGTGCCTTGTAGGCACTCCATAAAGAACTCTTTACTGGGGAATCAGCCCAAAGTTACTCAGTACATTTCTGTAATTGTGCCACATTAGACAAATTCACCATATTAAATAGCCCACATGCTCACATTTCCACCTGAGTGGGGTGACACTAGGTTGTACACTTGGGTTGTAATAAATAAGGGGAAAGAAAAAACAATCAGTTTAAGCAGACTTGCTAAACAGAACTTTCCTGCTTTTTCACTCTCTTATCTAATCAGGACTCTTAATTTCTGCATTTTACTTTGAAGTGGAAAGAAAACCAAGACCTGGTAATAGACGTTTCCACTAATGTCATTCAGGTCAATGAGCAGTTTGTGTCATTTTTTCATTCTTTTGTCCTTCTCCTATCCTTCCTTTTTATAGCAATGGTATTAATGTGTGAGAGACACTATGCTCCAGCTCCAGTCATTTTTCAAATAACTCCTTTGTGTATCAGAAACATGATCTGTATTTTTTTTTGATTAAATGGTCTGATTGCCCCTCAATGTGTTTGTAGCTTCATCCCAAGCATTGTGAGACACTACACCATTTTGATTAAATCCTCAGAAGACATTACTGAATGTTTACTGCCTAAAATAACTGATAATTGTTTTCCTTTCTGATTTTTCCCCCTTTAAACTCTATTTGTTTCTCTGACTGAATAAGTGCTTCAATCCCTCATTTTTTAACTTTTTACTGCCTTGTGGTCATTTGTTTCTAGTTATTTAGATGGGGCATTTTTGTTTCTTTTTTTGTTAGCAATTCGTTGACACAATTTAAACATTATGAGACTCTTCCTTTTTTATTTCCATCATGAAAGAATCTTCACGGACTTAAGCCTACCTGTCAAAGCGCAAGAGAGTTGTCATTCAAACTGGAGATTACAGTCCATAGGGTTGTTTAAAAAAAAATATAAAGAGTTCTCTATGTATCAAAGCTCTTCAAGATCAACAACCGGCTTCTCACAGAACAGTTCTTAAAAGGCTAATAATTCTCCATGTCTGTCATAAAATTGACCACTCAATTGTGATGAATTTCTTTAACCCAGAGACTGCAGGTCCAGTTTTATCACTTGTAGAGACTGTATAATTAAGACTACATAAATTTTTGCTCCAAAACAATACAATAGTGTGAAGCCATTGGGCAGCAGAATTGTAGAGCAATGAAATATTGTAAGTAAAAGTGGAATGCAGTGATTTGTAAAATACGATAAGAGCCATTTTACGTGTTTCAATTCAATTAGCTGTTCTTGTATCAGACTGCGATTGGACTACTCCTTTTTTGTATGAAGTCACTGACTCCCTATTCTCTCACCACAATCCTCTTCCCACCTCTTTCTCCCAATTCTTTGAATCTGGTTAGCTAATCATAACGCTTATGAAAGCAACACCTTTGAAGAAAGCATATAATTGCTGATTATACTATTTATTTCCTTTTAATGTGTCAATAAAAACATAATTACATTTCATTTGGTTTTAGAGTTATAATTGATTTGTAGGAAAAGAATTGCCTGCTAGAACCAAAACTTGGAGATTAAATCAAAAAGGAAAACAATAAAGTTGCTATTTTTTTTAAAGATAGAAGACTTTACTATTAAAAAAATCAATTAACAGATTTTTTTGAAATAATTGTTTTGAAACCAAAATGACCATAGCTGCATCTAAAAGATGTTGTTCCAATAAATGATCAGGTACTGGAGAATTATATCCATGTCAGGAATAGTTATATTAAAATTGATGTCAGGAATACATTTGAAAACCTTTGTTATTCCTGCTAAATCTAAAGTCAGTTGAGATCACATTTTTTGTATTGCCAGCCTCAACCTTCTCTCAAATTTTCTTGTACTTTTTAAGTGAAAATTCTGCAAGAAACATGAAATCACATGAAAAAACCCAGCAACTTTCTGAGGACAGCATCTGCTGATTTTATATTTGGTTACTCTTGCTAGCTTGCTTACAGCTGGTGATAAGATTATTCAGTTGAAAATATATCAGTTGTAAAATTTGCCTTCACTGATGTCAAAAGCAAAACCATGTTAACTGAGACTGGGATATCTGTGTTCTTTTTATCAATATGATAGCTTTTGTATAATAGCTTTTATCACCTGTATAACTTCATTAACTTCAAGTGAGCCATGTCTAATTGACACCAGTGTAAGCGTGGGTAAGAAGAGATCCCGAGAACATTTTTCCTGGAGTCACATGAATAGTCTCAGGTTGATGGGAGTTTTTCTTCATCTTGTTGATAACCTGGTTTTCTAATAGCTCTTAATTTTTATCAGCCTCTTAATAGCAATAGGTAGCATCCCTTGTGCTGCCATGAACTATTTTAACAGTCTTACTCTACTTTATTCCTTGTACTATAAAGTGATTTCTAAAATGCTTGTGTCTGCTACAGAGATGATCTCTTGGGATGCCATTCATTGTGGTATGCAAGCACAGCCTGCTTACACTTGAAAAAGTCTGGGATCCTGCACCTTGGAAGTAACTTGCCTGCAGATAGTTTTATGCATTTTAATGCAGTATTCAGTGATTGCTACTGAGGGCTGATTGGTTCCTCAGAAACAAGAGCTCTGTCTATGAACATTGACTCTCAATGTAATCATTTAGGCAGAAGAACCCAGGATCTAGAAGACCCCTAATTTTTTTATTATTTTTTTTTTACAGTGTTACAGAATCATTTCTATGGACCAAGTTTTGAAGCCATCTCTCACTTTAACACAAACTAGTCACCTATGAAAGGCTCTGGAACATCTTTTTACTAGTAGGTATATGAAACCAAGCGTCATTAATGTCATACATTCAAATATTAATTTCATTGAGAAATCTGCCAAAACTTAACACCTGTGCTTTAATTCATGCATGAAGTACAGAAACTGCAAATTTCCTTCTTCCAGAAGATTTTTTAAATCAGTTGATTTAAAGCAAACTCAAAGAATACGTAGCATTTTCTCAAGGACAATAACAAACTATAAATTAAAGGGTATATATGCCTACTGCATATTTCATGTTTTCATGTGTCTGTCTTTCTGTCCAGTATTGGTGTAGAAAATGCAAACACATGAGTGAGTGAGCTTGACAGTGGCAGTTTTTGACAGAGTTACACGTTATGAATGGAGTCAATCAAGTGGGGAGTGAAAAATTCATTTTCTGACAGGGGTGTCAGCAGAATCATCAGGCGTTGATGACAACAAATCCATAGCTGGAGAAAAAACTGACAGGGTGGAAAACAAGAGACTATAATACTGATCCCTCCTTTTCAGCTGTCCAGAACATAATTTCACAGCAATTATTGCCCCAGCTGGTTTTACTAACTGTAGGCTTTAGATGCTGGTCTTGTTACACAGCATGATGTACAAGATATTAAACAAAAGTGGAGAAAAATGCTGTGTCATGAAAAGGAAATATTATTTCTCCCACTGTAAACTTTGAGAAGGATGAGGTCAACATTGGAGGGCTGATATAGTCTTTAGAAGAATCTGAAGAATGATATTGACCTATTCTGAGGTTAACTCAATAAAACCTATAGGTTAGTAAATCCTTCCTCTTTTTGATAGGTATGGGATTTCTGATATACATAGCTGTTATGCTTTGGTTTATTCAAGTGAGCCACAAAACGTAAGGCTAAGTTTACAACAAAGGGATAAAAGGATGAAGATGTTTTAAAGCAGTAACTTTTTTTGTTTGTTGTTCACATGTTAAGTGCACTCTGTGGACTAGAGTGACGAGGGTCCCATTTCCAACACAGCATGGAGTGGGTGATCTCGTCAACTGTAAAATGAAGCCATAAGAACACAGCATGAAAATGTATTAGCAACAGTTAGATAAGGGAGACCTCAGCAAGGCGTACACATTTTCAATTGGTGAAATAATGCTTGTACAAATTGTTTTTGGTACATTAAGTACCTTTCACAGCCAAAATTAAAAAAAAAAAAGAAGAAAAAAGTAGACAAAAAATAAATAAATAAATAGAGACACAGAATTGCACATACAAAAGCCAGAATTAGGGTTTGGTTTTTTCTCTTTTTCCTCTCACAAAGTAATTTCATGCAGATCTTTTTATTGAAATTGTTTCCCAAGTTGACAGATCTTGTGTACAATGATAAATGACAAAGTGCTATGCAGCTGTCAGCCTGCGCTCAGGGAAATTGCACAAAACCTCCCCAATAATAATAATAAATATGCGTTTCTCCAAACAGAAGGTATTTTAAGCTAGTAAGCACAGTGGTGTAGTAAAGTAGCATTAAACAGCAGTGAGGTGAGGCTGAGGAAAGATTTATATATTTGTACTAATCTACCAGCTCTTACTGACTATGACATGCTGACAAGGAAACAAGGGTTATGAAAAATGATCTGACACTATGCTGCTAAATCTATGAATTTCAAAGTGCAGAAAAGTCTGTGGCCTGCCAGGATTGTATGCCTCAGTTATTTCAGTGATTGTTACAGAAAAACTAGGACTGTGATAGCAAACTGCAAATATATTAGTACCATAAGGGAGCCAGTTAAGTGGCACAGATGACTGTAGCATACCTTTTTGGAAAGTTACAGAATTTGAAATAGAAGATTAAAGGTGCTCAGTCAATTTAAAACATATTTAAAAAGCAGCCCCCTCTGTTACAAAGAATGGCCACATAAAATTGCCAAAAGAATGCTGGGAGCACGTGGTACAAGTCATGTGCCAGATCACAGAATCATAGAATCATAGAATAGTTAGGGTTGGAAAGGACCTTAAGATCATCTAGTTCCAACGCCCCTGCCATGGGCACAGACACCTCCCACTAAACCATGCCACCCAAGGCTATGTCCAACCCAGCCTTGAACACCGCCAGCAATGGAGCATTCACAACTTCCCTGGGCAACCCATTCCAGTGCCTCACCACCCTTACAGTAAAGAATTTCTTCCTCATATCCAATCTAAACTTCCCCTGTTTAAGCTTTAACCCGTTACCTCTTGTCCACTCACTACAGTCCCTCATGAAGAGTCCCTTCTCAGCATCCTTATAGGCCCCCTTCAGATACTGCAAGGCTGCTATGAGGTCTCCACGCAGCCTTCTTTTCCTCAGGCTGAACAGCTCCACCTTTCTCAGCCTGTCTTCAGACAGGAGGTTCTCCAGCCCCCTGATCATCCTCGTGGCCCTCTTCTGGACTTGTTCCAACATTTCCATGTCCTTTTGATGTTGAGGACACCAGAACTACACACAATACTCCAAGTGAGGTCTCACGAGAGCAGAGTAGAGGGGCAGGATTATCTCCTTTGAACTGCTTGTCGAAGAACCTAAACCAGATTGAACACTTGTAGTTAAGAAGGCTTCTAGACTAAAATAAATTGGATGTTAAGTTATGAAAGTACTGTCCAAATGTTTTCAAGTGGGCCTCAAATATTTGAATCTCAGTTCAGTGCTTCATTGAATAAAACAAAAAGCATATTTTAATAAAACACAGCACTGTTGTCTCATATATGTTTTTGAGGAGGTGCTGACAGTCTCTGCTGTGGAATGTTATTTATCCCATATAGAAGACAAATTTTGATAATTTTAATTTGCTTTCTACTGGCAGAGTTGAGTACCTGAAAATTCTTTCGAGTTTCATTGTTCTTTTACTTCTGTAAGAATTAAAAATAGTTCTTAGCATCAGTGCCTGATGCCAAGAAATCAGGTATTTTTTAGCATCTCGGTTAAACTCAGATAAGATGTTGTTCAAGTTTGGCATAGTAAACGTAAAGATGTAAAGCATACATCATTTGCAAGTATGGCTACAGGTTTCAAAGAGTCAGGGACAGAAAGTCACAATGACTGGTTAAAGTTAGCAGTTGTATTAATTTTTCACAGTGCTTTACTGCAGACGGGAACTCCTTTCATTTCCTCAATTTTCAAAAATAAACTAAATTTTCAGTGATTTTTCTAACAAATTATATCTTGTTAATCAACAAAAGAGTGCAAAAGTGTACATCTTGTACAATAGGCTGTTGATCAAAAAGGAGTAGAACCAATATTTTTTTTTCAGTTGGAAAAAAAAATTAAAAATCTTTTAACAAAAACTGGTTTACACCAATGGCAGCCTCATGTTTTCTCCTAATAATTTATTCTTTGGGTTTTTTAAAGATACTGTGGTGATCTGCTGATTCATGTTTTGTCTCAGAGAGAATAAATGTCTTGGCAACAAAAAGTCATTGTCTTTGCGAGGTAAAATGGCCAGCATCTGCTTAGCCATTGGGGCCTCAGCCATGTATATGAGAGTAACATTGTCGTACATGTACCAATTAAATAAATTAAACATTAGATTAGGAAAAAATAAAAATTAAAGGGAAAGGAAGGGAAGGAAAGGAAAATGGATTACATAAATAAGAGAAAACAGAAATGCAATGCATTTCTTATAGTAGATAATCTAGTTATCACAGACATGAGCTGTGGTTGCTATTCTTACCACTAGAGAATTGAAATAAATGGCTAAATTAGCTTCCTAGAGTCAGTCATCTTTGTTAACAATGTATGAAACCACATGCTAATGTATGAATTTGCATACATCAAAATTACAAATGAAAGCTTCACAAACATTAAATTTCTCTTTTTCTTATTTAGTTGACTGACAATTTTCAATAAACTTGGAAGGGTCATACACCTTCATATTTTAGGGTCTGCAGGAACTTTAATGAGCTGTTTGTTTCTATTTTTTTTTTCCATTAGCCTTGTGCATCCCTGATTTCCCATTGCAATGGCATATTGTAATGGGATACAAAGACAGACAAACATTCCTCTGTAAGCTCACATGAGATCTATCTTTCAGTCAGAACGAGATGTTTCCTTACTGCCACTCTTTTACTGGGTAACCATTTTCCTTCTTGAACTAATGTGGAGAAGGTGTATTGTTTACCTCCTCCCTTTATTTGAATCACTGTTTGTCAATACAACCATTTTCTAAACCAGACCACTGTCTAATGAAAAGCAGCTCCATAATCCTGAAGTGTGGTTTAGCAAAGCAGAACTAAGTATCATTTGGACCAGAGCCTTCAGTAAAATTCTGCTGTTTTAAAGAATGACAAATTCTATTTCCTAGAAAAATTCCCTTGAAATGTATAACACCAAGCAGTTAACTTGCATTCATTCTCAAGCACAGGATGGGGCTGAGGGAGAAAAAGGAAATTAGTTGACTTTCTTTTAATAGTGCATTCCAAAAGTTATCTCAATTATGGAGAATGAGAATTCTTCCTAAGTCCTTCACCACCACAAAATCTTTGAAACTGGTGTAAAAGACAATGTCCATCTATTCTTTCAGAGGATTAAACTCTACTTCCTTGCAGTATAAAAAGCACTGCTGATGGCCTTATTCCACTGACTGTACAATAAAGCCTACCTTTATGTCAACTAGATCATTTGAGGTAGAGTCTGTCATTAAGAAATTCAAAGAGGAGTCAGTCCTAAATTTAAAAATCCACCACAATGAGGTAACTGAACAGATCTGTTATTTTTTATTCCAATCTCCCATTTTCCACTTTCTTCTTATCTCTTCTAACTAAAGCCCTGGAACAACAGGGAAATGGGGAGTATTAGTGGTTCCCCACAAACATAGTACTCCCACTTTTAATTCTAAAGGAACATCCCCCCTGAGACTGAGTCCATCACCTCTTGCTACATCATGTCCAAGTCTCTAATGTCTGCATCAGTGATGCCCCCACAGGCAGGGTCTTCTGCATGACTTTGTGATGCTGAAATAGCAGCATTTGACAAATTTAAACTTGCTGTTTCTGCAGTCACTAAAAACTGCACCATTAGCTGGTTTTTCAGATTGCATGAGTGCAGATCATTAAGTGTTATTACAGTATTAATTATTAGAAATGTCCTGTACTAGCCAAATTAAATTGGGATAGTCAACGACCTGCAAGTTCCCAATGCCACGGATAATTTAACAAGATATCTGCCACACTGTGCAAGGTATCTTCACATGTCAGTCACATTATTTCATGCTAAATATCAATTTAAGATTTTTCTCTCAAAGTTTGGAGAACTGCATATATTTGGTATAATGGTTATGTGGTCTAAGCAAATAATAAAAAAGACACTTGTGTAAGGATTACATCCTCTGATAGGTGAGTTAAAAATCTGTAAATAATTTGATGCCCTCATACAGCATGTGCATTTAGGTTTAATTAATGCTTTACACTGCTGTGTGCATCCTGACTGCTGTCACAATTTTACCTGATTTCTGTGGCTAATAAGTTTGAAATGAAAAAAAAAAATATTTTACTTGCTATTGACTGTCTATGAGAGGAACAATTACTGGATACTTCCCATTGTCCAGAGTAGAATGCTTTTCAAAATTGCAATACCTCCAGCAAGGCAGACCTTAGGTCTGTTGTTGACCTCCCTACATCCATCTGGCTGAAAGCAGTGCATTACTGCCTCTGTACTGTAGTTATGCCTGACAAATACTGCTTGGCAGTCTCAGATTCCAATCAAGCTGGGTTTGGTTAGTGGGACTTGCCTTTCATTGAATATAAATGCTTGTGTACGGTGACTGTCCAAGCACTGTGACACATTCAGCACGTGTTCAAGTTTTCAATTAAAGTTTGTCCTTATCTATGTGAAAGTGTTCTTGCTTGGAAATGAAGCTCCAAAACAAAGGGGAAAAAACAGATATATGAAAAGAAATTAACAACTGTCATCAGCTAAACCTCTCCTAAACCAGGATGGTAGGCTGGTACAGTTCTGCTTGCTATTTCAGGTAATACACAGTCAAAGAGTTGACACAGAGGAATACATACAATAAGAAATAAAATTAAATAAATAAATGAGTGAATCCTGTTAGCTATTTCCTCACTTTCTACCTATTAAGGGATACATATAACTGTGCCTACACTTGCACAAAACTGTCTAAGTAGGATATTTAATTTTCCTTGGTTTAGCTCTTGCTGAAGATTGTGTTATCTATTACTATCAAGGCTGAAACTGGATTTTGAAACTAGGCCTACCAGTATTAACAATTCTCAGCTATAGCTCCTGTGGCACATTGTGCTTCTACTGCCATAGTGCTTTGGTGCTACACACTCCCATTTTATCATCATAACTGCTGTCCAGAAAGCCTGTGATTTTAAAAAATTCCCAAGCAATGTAACATTTTTAGAACTTTATATTATTTTGTAAAAGTACCATCAGTTTCTTTGAAATAAAAACAGAAAACATACAGTCTCTCAGTTTGGTTACTTATTGGCAATGCAGGTTGATTCAGTGGCCTCAGAAGAAAAGGCTGGAAGTGAGAAAGTGATGGGGATTGTGTGAAAGCCCTTTTTTTATGCAATCCCACCCACTTATTCCATCTCCCTTACCACTCCACTGACAGTTTTAGTACCTTGAGTTTGCCTCGAAGTTGTAATGTACTCTGGATGGTTGGCATTGGAAATGGATCTTTAGCTTTGACATACTCTACTAGGACTATCAGCTGAGCTAAGGAAGTGTTGAACTGCCTGCTGAATGTCATATTGTAGCTATAGATCATGTATTCCTTCTCTTCCCTTGTACATCAAGCACTTTTGGTGCATAAGTATGTTTGTCGTTTTGTGGTGTGTTAAAACATGAGACACTAGGTATCAAGGTTTTCACGAGCATTCATCCTGTACTTGAGAACTTCAGAGACCAGTTACGAAGTTCATAGACAATTTCACTCCTTTTTCATCTACTCCTTCAACAAAAGAGTGGTTTTAATATGATTGCATCTATAAATCTTTTAACTACAGATATAAAACTTTGTGACAGGGTAACTTTTCCATATCTGGTCAGATTTGCTTGATGGCAACTTAGAGAGAGCAGCTGGACAGTTTCATTTAGCTGACAAATTCTAGCTAGAGACATAGTGAAACTTAAGGTGGCAGATTCACTCAGGAAGAGAAAAGGATGTGTTTATTTATTTCAGCCACTTTATTATGTTTCTCTTCCTTTGCATTGTTTCTGTAAGAGATAAACTTACTAAGGATGTGAAAGGAAATATAAAACAAAAGAATCCAACACTTATCTAACAACCTCCAGATATCAGCAGACATGGGGGAAAAATAGTTTTGTCTGTGTTGTTTTTAGACCCAGCCATATCAACTGCCCAGACTGATTTTTACCACATTCAGAAACCAAATATTGAGCAGACAAATCAGCACATTGGCCTGTGGGACGTGCAGCCCCACCACTCTTTGTGGAATAGAGGAGTCAGAGATGTCCACTTCTGGGGAGAGGCATCAGGTAGTTTAGATGTTACATTATTTAGCTGTCCCTACAGGGCCCTTAATGAAGGAATCAGCAAAGTTCACAGAAACAGTGCATTTCCCAAGAAACCAGATTAATAAGTCGAGGTTCTGTCTAATATGCAGTTTATTAGTTACCCTGGAACTTACTTTAAAAGCATGTGGCCGAATATGGCAGAGAAAATGGGTTTCATTTTGCCTACCCAGTAAATAATTAGAAAGGTTCCCACAGAGACCGTTCTCTCTAAATAATCTTACTTTTAAAATTGGCTGATATAAAGGCGTTAATATAGTCTGATAAACTTAAGAAAATCCGGTAATTTTCATTCACTTAGCAACTATGAAAGAGTAGAGAAGCAACCTGAAGTGAACAAAGGGTCAAGCAGCAGGAAATTTATGCTATGAACACCAATTCACACCTGTTAACTACTGTGACTAGGCAGCAGACAACACCAAGCATATCATTTAAATGGACTTTTCACAACTAGGTGTGCCATTAATTCACTGATTTGGGTCATTGAATCTGTTCCCTAGCAATTGTCCCAATTAAGCAGCCATGCTATTTATCAGGGTGCTTATTAAGTTGATTTGTGTGTTTGTGTACCTTTATTTTAAACCTATATATACAATAAACAGCTGTTGCTAAAAAAAAAAAAAAAAAAAAAAAAAAAAAGGTATTCCCACTAGTAAAAAATAAATAGTCACACATGAGTGTGTTCATAATGCAGGGTAATAACCTCAGCAGAGAAAATGAGAAAATGAGAAAAAAAAACGAAACAAAGAGCTATTAAGTACGAATAAATCATTGGGCATCAAGAGTATATAATACAAAATTTATATAAATGCATGGCTACAAAATTATCTCCAATATTTGCTTTTTTGTCATTATTTACCAAAACTCTGTCTGTGAAGCTTAATTATGATCTGATTTTCAACAGTGTCAAATGCTGATTAAAATGGAGTTGAAAAAGGGCACAAATGAATGACTGCCTGCTGTGCATGGGGTTATGTTCAATCATTGAGGATGCTTATGAGAGATCAATGAACAGGAACTCATTATATCCTGTCCAGAACTAGCCATAAGCCTGGGAAAGATGCTTATCTGCAGTCCAGCTAGGTCTATGAGGGTTAAATTATATATTGTTTTTACTGTTGTTTCATTTCACAAAACTGCAAAAATCCAGGCAACATTTTGTCAGAAAAAAACAATAAAGAATATGAAAAGCCCATCTTCACAGAACATTGGACATTGCAAAACAACCTACAGCTATTATCGGATATATCAAAACTGACAAGTAAAACTTTGGCTGTTGATTGAACAATATTTCACATGGACAGCACAAGCTCGTCCACATTCACTTTTAAATGGAGCTGCTTATCCTGGAGAACTATGGGTAGGAAGTTTATGAGCTTAATTGAATTGGTGGTATTTGGATGATTGAAAAAAATTGGTGACATTGCAAAACTGGTTGTTAGCTTTTCAAGAGCAAAGCACCTCTCTTGCTCAACACTGAGCTCCAGGAGTGGCAATGGATTTCAAGAGATACTAATCCTGTTCTCATGCCTTTTCAAGGCACTCAGTAATGGTTTATGGATCAATTGTTAATGTATTTGCAATTCATTTTCTTGTGCCTGAAAGAAAAAAAGTAGGACCCCAAATGCTAAATCTTAATGGATTGACACTTACATTAGTTCCCATGTCTAATAGAGCCTCATTTTTTCAAGGAAACATTTTGTCTTTTTTGTTATCCAGCTGCAATTCTGTCATCCTCCAACCTCCATCACATTCCCCCACCTCTTTCTGATAAGTCTTAAAGTCCTATTTTATTGTATGTCTAATTGTATGAAGATATAAAAAAAAAAAAGTTTAACTAATTGGAAGCAATTTTATTCTTACGCAGTCTACAGAAAGGAAAATAGGAAAGAGAGGAGTGAAAAGGCAAATGAAAAATGGTGTGTAAATTTCTGTTATCGTACAGGTAGGTGTCAGGTATTAGCTTAAGCATGAGCTTTCTGCTTACATTTATGGACTTTGTAGTAAAGAAAAAAATAGCACATTCTGTTGTATAAATCCAATGTTGTTAACTGTCTACCTGAAAGTGTATCAAATGCCTCATCCCAGAAGGCAGTTCTGAAGAAAGAGGCGGCGAGAAGCAGAATGGGGATGGGGGACATGTCATTGTAGGCATTACAGAGCTCTGGAATGACACCAAGGTCCATTGAGACGTGACATCCACAAGTCCACAAGTTCTTGTTTTTCTGCAAGGTACTGTATTGAAACTCTATGATTGCCACTATTCGTTGGGAAAAAAGGGAAATCTCAAGGCATTTAAGCATAACATTAATAAGCCATTTTCCAGTTGGAAGCAATTGGCCATTCCATTGTTACGGATACTGTAAAATAGCATTTTTAGCTTGCAAATGCAGACAGACCAAAAAAAAGAAAGCAATTGCTCTTAAGTTCATCTCTCACATCCCAGACTTCAGTAGTGTTCCACTATGAATATGGGAAGTAGCTGGGAATTCCTTGAGGGCAAAGAACTGAGAAAGAGTTATGTTGTGCTAGCCATGCAACAAATTCAGTATGCAGCGATTGAAAAAGGAATTAACACTTCAAAAACCAGCTTGCATTTTGTATACCATTTCATTTTCTTAGCTGACATAAGCTTATGTCAAGTGTTATTGCTGAATTCTTGAGATCAGATTGACAAAAGCAACAGGAGTCAGAGGTCTGTATGCTTAACTATGGAGGAAGATTCCTTCAGCAGAGTTGTTTTGTTGTCTAATCAAAGCAACAAAATATAATATTTGGATTTGTTTTGGTCTCTCCTTCACTAGACCCTAGTAGGTGTTCTGTTTTGTTCTCCATGGGTCATACTTGCAAATATTTAATAGTTTAAAATTAATTTTAAAAGCTTATAAATAGATACTACTTATAATATAGGAATATTTAAGAACAGAGAGGAGAAATATGGAAGGGATATAGTAAAAGAAATCACATTAAGTCAGCAATAGCTTCGTGAGATATATCAGCCAGGCTTAGGAACTGCCTGTATGCAACCTGGCTACCAAATCTGTGAGAGGAATTCTAGTGAGACAGGAATAGAAATGCATAAACACTGGCTTGGAAACCTCAATGAAGTGGGTGAGGACGCAGATTAAGCATATAAGTGGTCATCAGAAGGTAGCTGAATAAGGGGATACTTCCTCCCCTCAAGCTCTTTCTAGACATGTTCACTGACAGACTGATGCAGTCTTTCCCTGGTCACAACATGATTAACTAGTGGAGATCTATCTTATCATGATCTTTCTGCGACTGCAAGTACAGTCTGAATGACAGAAAGCATGACAAATTTTAGGCCACCATTCAAGAAATTATGAAATTCACCAA